>JALQSN010000091.1:0-153614 GCA_023690525.1 Holotrichia oblita | reverse complement strand
AGCAGTATGTTAA
This sequence comes from Holotrichia oblita, assembly GCA_023690525.1. Taxonomy (NCBI): domain Eukaryota; kingdom Metazoa; phylum Arthropoda; class Insecta; order Coleoptera; family Scarabaeidae; genus Holotrichia; species Holotrichia oblita. Next base: position 153,601 of record JALQSN010000091.1, on the reverse strand, counting down.
CCGTGGCAAAGTAGATATATTTATTACCTATGAGGATTATTCGGAAGGTAAAGCGTGTATTAAGTATAATGAAGAGATTGCTCGTGAATATTATGATAAGATTATGCTTATGAGCCGTACTTTTTCATTATCTGATGAAATAAAAGCGTTTGATTTAGCTAAGCTTCCTGATGTTTTAGTACTTGGAGAGCAGTCTATAGATGAAGAGCGACTTTTGAATTAATTGATACAGCTGTTAAGCATCTTGCAAAAAATCTTGTTGAAGCAAGGGAAGCAGAAGGAGAAAGCCTTAAAAAAGATATTTTTGCCAAACTAGACTATATGAAGAGTTTAGTAGATGAAATCGAAGAACGTTCTCCAGAGATTAATCGTGAATATATAAATATGATTACTAATAAAATCAAAGAGCTGCTTACTGACGGCAGGATTGACGAAAATAGGATTCTAACAGAAGCTGCTTTATTTGCCGATAAAGTCTGTACTGATGAGGAGACAGTACGGTTAAAATCACATATATTAGGAATGAAGGATACTTTAGAAGAAGGAAACAATGTTGGTAGAAAGCTTGATTTTATTGCACAAGAAATGAATCGAGAAGCGAATACCATACTTTCTAAAACAAATGATCTCTCTATTACTGGAAAATCAATCAGCTTAAAAACTGAAATCGAAAAAATAAGAGAACAGATTCAGAATATTGAATAAATAATGATAAAAATGATAATGTTTGAATAATGGTGATAGAATTGAATAGATTAGTAAATATCGGATTTGGAAATGTTATAAACGAAGAAAAAATAATAGCAGTAATAAAGCCTGAAGCCGCACCAGTTAAACGTATGGTGCAAGGAGCAAAGGATCTAGGAAGCTGTATAGACGCAACCTGCGGACGAAAATGTAAATCAGTCATTGTTACTGAATCAGGCGACTAGTATTATCAGCACTGCTTCCTGATACGATAACAGGACGTGTTAATCAAAAAAATGAGGAGGGAAATAAAAATGTTACATCCATCTTATACTGATTTAATACATGCAGTAAACAGTGAAGTTGAGCCAGGAGAGAATCTAATAGTAAACAGCAGATATTCAATTGTGTTAGCTACAGCAAAAAGAGCCAGGCAAATTATTGATGGCTCAAAACCTATGGTTTCTTATAACTGTTCAAAACCGTTGTCGATAGCTGTTGATGAGCTTTTCCAAGGAAAGGTCAAGATTACTACTGATGAAGGTGAAAAAAAAACTAATGAAGACGAATTAAAGCTAAATAAAAATGAAACAGATTTAACCTATGAGTAAAGATTTAAAATATTAAACTTTTAAAATATTAAACATCTAGAATATCAAACATGACTTGGGCTAAGCCTTAGATATTTATGGGGATAATTATGCAAGAATATAGTGAAAATGAACCATTTAACAAAGAAACTATAGCAGATTCAGACGAAATGGATGAAGTAGAGAGAAGAAAGAAGAATCGTAGTAATTTTGTTCAAGTCATTGTATTATTATTAACTTTTATCACATTTTATTTTCTAATACCTGAATATGTTATTGAACGCTTTCCAGTTGATGGAACTTCTATGGAATCTTGCCTATATGATGGTGAGAGCGTGCTAGTAGAAAAAATATCAAGAAGGATAGGAAATATTGAACGTTTTGATGTAATTGTGTTTTATCTTAATAATAAAGAAGCCAAAGATTATTATATAAAGAGAGTAATCGGTCTTCCAGGTGAGAGTATTCAGATTATAAATGGGATTATTTTCATTAATGGAGAACCTCTTAATGAAGATTATGGAAAAGATGATACTGATTATTCTGGACTTGCTGAATATGAACTGATAATTGGACCGCATGAATACTTTGTATTAGGCGATAATAGGAAGATAAGCTTGGATTCGAGATATGAAAGCATAGGAATGGTTTCATATGATCAGATTATTGGTCAGGCTTTTATACGAGTATGGCCATTAAATAAATTAAGTTTTATAAAATAAATTAGTATTTTTTGAATAAAGATTTTTTCCTGTGTAATACTATATCTGTAAATATAAGCAATATAACAGATAGGAGAAAAAAATATGGCTAGTATTACAGAAATGGAACTACAGAATTTAAGGCATTTGATTCAGTTCAGCGAAACAGATAAAGAAAAGTATTCTTCATATGCTGAACTTGCAACTGACCCAGGCGTAAAGCAGTTTTTTCAGAAATCGGCTCAGTCCGCTGAACAAAACAGGCAGACATTTCTTCAGTTCTTAAAGTAAGGAGGCGGCAAAAATGCAGGAAAAAATATTAGTAACTGACGCACTGAATTGTCTTAATTCAGGTTTAAAAGCTTATGAGGATATGATAACTCAAACTGAACATCAAGAATTAAGACAAACATTGCAGAAAATGAGAAATGAAGCAGAGACTTCACAGTATGAATTATTTACAATTGCAAAAAATAAGAGTTATTATGAACCTGCACAGATGGCTACAAGTGATGACATCAGCATCATTAAGTCAGCTGTATGCGGTCAAGGTTCAACCTATTAGTTATTTTTAATAAGTAAATAAATAAAAACGCTGTTTATAGCTAAATGCTATTGACAGCGTTTTTAATTGTGTTAACACCGTTTTTAAGCATTTTCTTACCTAAAGCAGTATATTATCCATCACCAAATATAATTATATGAATATATTAATATAACATATAAATATATAGGATGGATTCTGCCATGTCAGGAGCTTTACTCGCCGTCATTATAGTTATATTTATAACAGCGGTATTAATCGTAGTGAAATCTACACGTATCAGAAATTATAAACCATCAGAAGATAAATCAGTGCTTGAAATGACTAAATTAATCCTTCAAGAAAATATCAATAAAGAACTAGAACCTACAGGTTTTGCATATGAGATGAACGGTGATTATTTTTATTCACTTATGAATTGCTGGCGACGAAAAATGGGATACTGTAGGTTTTATGACGATAAAGCTAGTTTATATGGGATGATTATGGATTGTGAACCTGTTATATTTTTATATAATGGGAAAAAGTGGCTTGTTGAATTCTGGAAAGGGCAATATGGTATATTAACTGGTGCCGAGGTAGGAGTATACAATACAAACAATGATGATAATGATTATGAGAGTATCACAGGTATATTTTATGAAGCCGTAAGGGAAGATGAGATGCTTCCGATATCATTTACCCTAAAGAAGAATATGAGGTTGCTTCTTAAGAGAGAAGGTGTTCATTGGTGGCTCACAGGCTTCTTGCTTGGTGAATTTTCCTCTCCTAAATCACTTACTATGGATATTAGTATCAGCTTTCCAAATAATGAAATGTGTAGCGCATTTGTTGGTGGGCTTGTCAAGCTTGGTTATACAAATGATGAATATTCAGTTCGATCTAAAACAGTATCTGTAAATTTTAGCAAGCCTTATTCTGATCAGGCATTAGAAGATAAAAAAATCCACAAAGCATTAGTACAGAAGCAGAATGAAAGTAATTGCAAGCTTTTTGAATCAGTTACATCAAAATATGATAGCACATTAGATAAGTTAAATTATATAATATCTAGTATGCCCGAGATAAATATAATATTCAAGGATTCACTTTCATTTAGGAGTTTGAATCATAATGTAGATATTGGTGAAGGTAATGATGATATCATTAATATAAACAATAACGAAAGTTATTATGAAAATAACAATGAAAGTAACAATACAAGCAATGACGAAAATAACTATGAAAGTAAAGATGAAGATAATGATGATAAACATATTGAATATAGTGATATAAATAGCAATGTATGTAATGTTATTTGTGATGATGACAACGATAATGATATAAATAACATTAACGATAGTGAAAACCTAATTAATTATTATGATGATGACAGTAATGTAATCATTGAAAATGAGGATGATTATAATGACGTTAAATATAATATAAGCGACAAAGACGATGATAAGGCAGTGGCTAACAGTGATTGGAGTGAACAGCATGATGTCACTTGTTGAAAAGCGTCTAAATAGTGTATATAATAAATCAAAAATCATAGAATATGATGAAAAATCAAAGTTCATTATCATGAGCGACTGTCATAGGGGACAAGGAAACTGGGGAGACAGTTTTTTATCAAATCAAAATCTTTATTTTGGTGCTATGAATCATTACTATAAAAATGGCTTTACTTATTTAGAGTTAGGTGATGGAGATGAACTATGGGAAAATCGCAGCATGAAAAATATTATTAATGTACACAGCGATGTATTCTGGCTGATGCAGAAATTTTATGAATCAAATCGCTTTTACATGATTTACGGAAATCATGATATAGTAAAAAGAAGAAAAAATTATGCAAATAAAAATATTGGTGAGTATTATCAATATAAAAACAAAGGCTATGTCTCACTTATGCCTGATATGGAAATGTTTGAGGGAATCATATTAAAGAATTCAAAAACTAATAATAAGATATTCCTTACACATGGACATCAAGGTGATATGCTTAACGACATAATGTGGTAGTTAGCAAGATTTCTAGTAAGATATGTATGGAAGCCGCTAGAACTGATAGGTTTTTTAGATCCAACAGGTGCAGGAAGAACACATGATGACTTAGATAAAAGCGAAAAAAGATTTGAAGCATATGCAAAGCAACTAGGTGAAATAATGATACTAGGACACACACACAGACCAGTTTTTTCACAACCATCAAAAGGTCTTTATTTCAATGATGGAAGCTGTGTACATCCAAGATGCATAACAGGTATTGAGATTGAAAAAAACAAAATCAGCTTAATCAAATGGAGTGTCATGACAAAAGAAGATGGTATGCTTTATGTAGGAAAAGAGGTATTGGAAAATCCAGTAAAAATTGAACAATACTATGTTAAACATTAATAATCCTTTATGCTCAAAAATACACAAAAAATGTCATGAAATCATAAGCTTAATAAGTAATATGTTAATCTTTCGTAAAATTATAAATATCACTTGAAATTCTTTCATAGATTGGTTAAAATAAGTAAGGATATTGTATATAGGACAAGTCGAATTATGACAAAATCTTAACAAACCAAGCTTGATATAAAAATATTCAGGAGGAATAAACATGGCAGTTAAAGTAGCAATTAATGGTTTTGGACGTATTGGACGTCTCGCTTTCAGACAGATGTTTGGCGCAGAAGGCTATGATATCGTAGCAATTAATGATTTAACAGATCCAAAGATGCTGGCACATTTACTTAAGTATGATTCAGCACAGGGAAGATATGCATTATGTGATAAGGTAGAAGCTAAGGAAGATTCCATCGTGGTTGACGGAAAAGAAATTAAGATATATGCAAAAGCTAACGCTGCAGAACTTCCTTGGGCTGAGCATGAAGTTGATGTAGTACTTGAATGTACTGGTTTCTATGTAAGCAAAGCAAAATCACAGGCACACATTGATGCAGGTGCAAAAAAAGTTGTTATCTCTGCTCCAGCAGGCAATGACCTTCCTACAGTAGTGTTCGGCGTTAATGAAGAAATTTTAACAAAGGAAGATACAATTATTTCTGCAGCTTCTTGTACAACAAACTGCTTAGCACCTATGGCTAAAGCACTTAATGACTATGCTCCTATTAAGAGCGGTATCATGAGCACTATCCATGCTTTCACAGGTGATCAGATGGTACTTGACGGACCACATAGGAAAGGTGATTTAAGAAGAGCTCGTGCAGCAGCAGTAAATATCGTTCCTAATTCAACAGGCGCTGCTAAAGCTATCGGTTTAGTAATTCCTGACTTAAGCGGCAAATTAATCGGTTCAGCACAGAGAGTTCCAGTTCCTACAGGCTCTACTACTATTTTAGTAGCAGTAGTAGGTGGAAAAGACATCACTAAAGCAAGTATTAATGAAGTTATGAAAGCGACTTCATCAGCTTCATTTGGTTATACTGAAGAAGAATTAGTATCTTCTGACGTTATTGGCTCAACATATGGTTCATTATTTGATGCAACTCAGACTATGGTATCTAAGGTTGATGAAGATACTTATCAGGTTCAGGTTGTATCTTGGTATGATAATGAGAATTCATACACAAGCCAGATGGTAAGAACTATTAAATATTTTGCAGAATTAGTTTAATCATAATTATCATAGATTATCTATAATAAATGATCCATAAGGGTCCGGTCTTTTTGGACCGGACCCTTTTAACCACATAAAAGATTGTATCCTATATGATTAAAAAGTTTTGAGTGTGCGCTAAAGCGCACAGATGGAGGATTAATATATGTTAAATAAAAAGTCTGTTGATGACATTAATGTAAAAGGTAAAAGAGTTTTAGTACGCTGTGACTTTAATGTTCCGCCGCAAGATGGCAAGATTACTGATGAAACACGTCTTGTAGCATCACTTCCAACAATAAAGAAATTAATTGCTGACGGAGGTAAAGTGATTCTTTGTTCACATCTTGGCAAGCCTAAGGGAGAACCAAAGCCTGCATTATCATTAGCTCCTGTAGCTAAAGATTAGAAAGATTATTAGGACAACCTGTTAAATTTGCGGCAGATGCAGTGGTTGTAGGTGAGAATGCAAAAGCAGTTGTTGAGGCTATGAATGATGGTGATGTTGTTCTTCTTGAGAATACACGTTATAGAGCTGAAGAAACTAAGAATGGTGAAGCTTTTTCAAAGGATCTTGCTTTAATATGTGATGTTTTTGTTAATGATGCTTTTGGTACAGCACATAGAGCACATTGCTCTAATGTAGGTGTTACTCAGTATGTTGAAGCTTCAGTTGTAGGTTATTTGATGCAGAAGGAAATTGATTTTCTTGGTAATGCAGTAAATACACCTATTCGTCCATTTGTAGCAATTCTTGGAGGTTCAAAGGTTTCATCTAAGATATCAGTAATTGATAATCTGCTTGATAAGGTTGATACATTAATTATTGGCGGCGGTATGTCTTACACATTCATGAAAGCGTTAGGCGAAGAAGTTGGTAAGTCTTTATTAGAAGAAGATTATATAGACTATGCAAATAAGATGATGGAAAAAGCTAAGAGTAAAGGCGTAACAATGTTAATTCCGGTAGATACAGTAGTAGCTAAGGAGTTCTCTAATGATGTTCCATATCATACAGTAGGACGTGGAGGAATAGCCGCTGATGAGCAGGGACTTGATATTGGTGAGGAAACTCGTAAGCTTTATTCAGATGCTATTATGAGCGCAAAGACTGTTGTATGGAATGGTCCTATGGGCGTATTCGAGATGCCTAATTTTGCAAAAGGTACAATTGCTGTAGCAGAAGCTCTAGCATCAATTGATGCCACTACAATTATCGGCGGAGGCGATTCTGCAGCTGCAGTTAATCAGCTTGGATTTGGCGATAAGATGACACATATCTCAACAGGCGGCGGAGCATCTTTAGAGTTCTTAGAAGGTAAAGAGCTTCCAGGAGTTGTCGCAGCCTAATGATAGATAAATTTTATGTCGCTATGAACGGCATAGTGAGAGGTGAAATATGCGTAGAAAAATAATAGCAGGAAATTGGAAGATGAATAAAACACCAAGTGAAGCTATTAAGCTTATTGAAGAGCTTAAGCCTTTGGTTGCGACAGATGAATCTGATGTTGTATTTTGTGTACCATCGGTTGCTTTAATGGCGACAGTTAGTGCTGTAGAAGGTACGAATATTAAAATCGGCGCACAAAATATGTATTATCAGGAAAACGGTGCTTATACTGGTGAGATTGCACCTAACATGCTTACGGATATCGGAGTAGAATACGTAATAATCGGGCATTCTGAAAGAAGAGAATATTTTGCTGAAACAGATGAAATTGTTAATAAGAAGGTGCATAAAGCATTTGAGCACGGCATTACACCAATCATCTGCTGTGGTGAATCGCTGACTCAGAGAGAACAAGGTATTACTATTGATTTGATTAGACAACAGATTAAGATAGCTTTCCTAAATGTATCTAAAGAAAATGCAAAGAAAGCAGTTATTGCATATGAACCGATATGGGCAATCGGTACAGGAAAAGTGGCTACTAAAGAACAGGCTGAAGAAGTCTGTGCAGCTATACGCTTATGTATAGGAGAGATATATGATAAAGAAACTCAAGATATAATTCGTATACAATATGGCGGAAGTGTTACTGCAGCAAGTGCAAATGAGCTGTTTACACAGGCTAATATTGATGGAGGCTTAGTAGGTGGGGCAAGCTTGAAGGCAGATTTTGGCAAGATAGTTAATTATGTATAAATAAGCGTAACTATATATCACCAAAATAATTGATATTATCAAGGTTACGTAATATATAGTTATATTATTTTAGGCAGGCCTTATTACTCTGCCTAAGATTTTGTATATATTATTCAATATATTATAGTAAAGGATAGGTGCCGTGATGAGTAAAAAACCAACAGTGTTGATGATACTAGATGGTTATGGCTTAAACAGTAAAAAAGAAGGTAATGCAATATATGAAGCAAAAACTCCTGTAATGGATAAGCTGATGAAAGAATATCCGTTTGTAAAGGGAAACGCTTCCGGTATGTCAGTTGGACTCCCAGAAGGACAAATGGGAAATTCAGAAGTTGGACATTTAAATATTGGTGCAGGAAGGATAGTTTATCAGGAATTAACAAGAATAACTAAGGAAATTATTGATGGTGATTTCTTTAAGAATCCAGAACTTTTAGCAGCTTTTGATAATTGCCGTAAATATGATTCTGCATTCCACACTTTCGGATTAGTATCAGATGGAGGAGTGCACAGCCACAATACCCATCTTTATGGATTACTTGAGATGGCAAAAAGGGAAGGTATTACTAAAGTATATGTTCATGCATTTTTAGATGGAAGAGATACTTCACCAACCTCTGGAAAAAGGTTCTTAGAAGAGTTAGAAGATAAGATGGTAGAAATTGGTGTTGGAAAAATTGCTTCTGTATCAGGACGCTATTATGCAATGGATAGAGATAACAGATGGGACAGAGTTGAGAAGGCATATGTTGCTCTTTCCTATGGAGAAGGTAATACATCTGAATGTGCAGTAAAAGCAGTTGCTGACTCATATGCTAAAGAGATTAATGATGAATTCGTAATACCAACAGTTATTATAGATAACGGCAGTCCTGTAGCACTTATTAATGATAATGATTCGGTAGTATTCTTTAATTTCCGTCCTGATCGTGCAAGAGAGATAACAAGAGCTTTCTGTAATGATGATTTTGGTGGCTTTGAAAGACGTGATGGTAGAAAAAATGTTAAATATGTATGCTTTTCTGAATATGATGTGACTATACCGAACAAGACTGTAGCATTTCATAAAGTGGAAATTATTAACACATTTGGTGAATATCTCGCGACTCATAATATGACTCAAGCAAGAATTGCGGAGACTGAAAAATATGCTCATGTTACTTTCTTCTTTAATGGCGGTGTAGAAGAACCCAATAAAGGAGAAGACAGGATTCTTGTTAATTCACCAAAAGTAGCAACTTATGATTTACAACCTGAGATGAGTGCATATCTAGTAGCTGATAAACTAGTAGAAGCAATTAAATCAGATAAATATGATGTTATTATTATTAACTTTGCAAATGCTGACATGGTAGGTCATACAGGTATAGAAGAAGCGACTATTAAAGCAGTAGAAGCAGTTGATGAATGCATCGGTATGGCTTATGATGCATTATTATCTGTTGATGGACAGATGTTTATATGCGCAGACCATGGTAATGCAGAGCAGCTAATTGATTATTACGAGAATAATACTCCATTTACCGCACATACCACTAACCCAGTACCATTTATACTTGTAAATTATGACAAAGAGTATAAATTAAGAGAAGGTGGATGCTTAGCTGACATAGTTCCGACCTTAATAGAGATGATGGGTATGGAAAAGTATAATGAGATGACAGGTAAATCACTTCTTATTAAGAACTAATCGAATAATAAAAATAAAACTATTGAAATACTTGATACTTTATGGTAAAATGTCAAAAGTGGTTTTTAGGAGGTGTGAAGAATGGAAGTAATTAGAGCTTTGGTTACGATAATATATGTTATTATCTGTATAGCCTTAATTGTAATAGTATTAATGCAGGAAGGAAAGTCAGCTGGTCTCACAGGAGCAATCAGTGGTATGGCAGATACTTACTGGGGTAAGAATAAAGGACGTTCTATGGAAGGTGCTTTAATAAAGGCGACAAAGATTTTAGCGACATTGTTTATTGTTATTTCATTGGTATTGAATTTGAATTGGTAATAATACCTGCAGAATTAAGCTAGAAGATTTTTATAACAAAATAATAAAATAATTGTAGCTAGTTGTTTTAAAGGTACTATTTGTGTACCTACAATATGTGAAAATATGTTATAGAAGATCTATAAGGGGATATCTAAAAGTCTTAGAGAATTTTAGATATCCTTTTCTTTGTTTAAATTAATGGTTTATTTTAAGTTATGCATAAGTATTACAATAATATATTTATCACAAATACTAAATATAAACTTGCGAATACTACTGCTATACTATATAATGTATGCGTAGAATCAAGATACTCATTAATGATAATGATAAAGAAACATGTACAATGAAATTTGTAAATCAAATATAGATAGGGCATAACGGAGGTTGATATGGCAGACTGGAGTATTAATCAAACAAATATTGAGTGGGATGGATTTAAGCCAGGCAGATGGAACAATTCGGTGAATGTAAGGGATTTTATCCAGCAAAATTATAAAGTTTATGAAGGAGACGATTGCTTTCTATCAGAGTATACAGAATCAACTGTGAAATTATGGGATCAGGTAATGGAATTATCTAAGCAAGAAAGAGATGCTGGTGGAGTACTTGATATGGATACAGATATTGTCTCAAGCATTACATCACATGGACCTGGATATCTTAATAAGGAATTAGAAAGTATAGTAGGATTTCAAACTGAAAAACCATTCAAGCGTTCCTTACAGCCTTTTGGTGGAATCAGAATGGCTGAACATGCATGTAAAGATAATGGTTATGAAATTAGTACAGAAGTAGTAGATATATTTACAAAATATGCAAAAACACACAATCAAGGCGTATATGATGTATATACAAAAGAGATGCGTTTAGCTAAAAAATCAGCTATAATAACTGGTTTACCAGATGCATATGGACGAGGACGAATAATCGGCGACTACAGGCGTGTTGCTCTATATGGTACAGCCTTACTTATTGATGAAAAACAGCACCAGCTTGACACAGCTTTAGTACGTATGACATCAGATAATATAAGACTTCGAGAAGAACTAGCAGAACAGCTTCGCGCACTTTCTGATCTTCAAAAACTTGGTGAAATCTATGGATTTGACATATCAAAACCGGCTTCAAATACAAAAGAAGCCATTCAATGGCTTTATTTCGGCTATCTAGTTGCAGTTAAAGAGCAAAACGGTGCGACTATGAGTCTTGGGAGAACATCAACCTTCTTTGATATATATATAGAAAGAGACTTACATAATGGTTTAATAACTGAAGAACAAGCACAAGAATACATAGATCACTTTGTAATGAAGCTTCGTCTGGTAAAGTTTGCAAGAACACCTGAATATAATTCCTTATTCTCTGGTGATCCAACATGGGTAACTGAATCAATAGGAGGTGTAGGAGTAGATGGAAGACCTCTTGTTACTAAGACTTCTTTTCGCTTCCTCCACACATTAGATAACCTAAAAGCGACACCAGAACCAAACCTTACAGTTCTTTGGTCTACGAAGCTACCAGAATGTTTTAAAAAATATTGTGCAAAAATGTCAATTATGTCTTCGTCCATACAATATGAAAATGATGATCTCATGCGGTCAATTCATGGAGATGACTACGCAATTGCATGCTGTGTATCTTCTATGAGGATTGGAAAAGAGATGCAGTTCTTTGGTGCGAGAGCAAATTTGGCAAAGTGCCTTCTCTATGCCATTAATGGCGGTATAGATGAAAGGCTTAAGATGCAGGTCGGACCGAAATATCGTCCTGTGACCAGTGAATATTTAGATTATGATGATGTTTTAGAAAAGTTCAATGACATGATGGAGTGGCTGGCAGGTTTATATGTGAACACACTTAATATCATTCATTACATGCATGATAAATATTGTTATGAAAAGATACAGATGGCTCTGCATGACAGGGAGGTTAAGCGTTATTTTGCAACAGGCATTGCAGGACTCTCTGTTGTTGCTGATTCACTTAGTGCGATTAAATATGCAAAAGTAAAATGTATACGTGATGAGAATGGAATCGTAGTTGATTATATGATAGAAGGAGATTTTCCAAAGTATGGTAATGATGACGACCGTGTAGATGATATTGCCATATATCTTGTCAAAACATTCATGGACAAGATAAGAAAGCACCACACCTATCGAAACAGTGTACCGACTATGTCAATTTTAACAATTACATCAAACGTAGTATATGGCAATAATACAGGCAATACACCTGATGGCAGGAAAATAGGCGAACCTTTAGCACCAGGAGCTAACCCTATGCATCAAAGAGATACACATGGTGCTGTTGCTGCACTGTCATCTGTTGCAAAATTACCTTTCAGACATGCACAAGATGGAATATCAAATACATTTTCAATAATACCTCAAGCGTTAGGTAAGGATGATGATGTATTCCTTACATTTGATGCAAAAGATAACAATGTATCAAGCAAGGAGGAAAACCTTACTTCACTTTTAGATGCTTATGTAGAAAAAGCTACCATCACCTTAATGTAAATGTATTTACAAAGGAAACACTTTTAGATGCACAGGCACATCCTGAAAAGTATCCTCAGCTTACAATCAGGGTATCAGGATATGCCGTTAATTTCATTAAGCTTACGAAGGAACAGCAAGACGATGTCATTGCTCGTACCTTCCACCATTCAATGTAATGAACGGACGAATTCATTCTATCGAAACCTTTGGAACCGTTGATGGACCGGGAATAAGGTATGTAATATTTTTTATGGGGTGTCCGATGCGCCGCATGTACTGCCATAATCCTGATACATGGGATATACACGGAGGTTATGAAATAAGCGCAGAGAGTTTAATAAAGGAATATCATGAAAAAGAAATATTTATGAAGAAAGGAGGTATCACTGCTACAGGCGGCGAGCCTCTTCTTCAGATAGAATTCCTTATTGAGCTTTTTGAGTTGGCAAAAAAAGATGGGATTCATACGTGCTTAGATACTTCCGGTATACTGTATTCAAGTAAAAAGATAGATATGTATGACAGGCTTATAAGGTCAGTTGACCTTGTAATGCTTGATATAAAGCATATGGATGAAGAAGCACATAAAAGGCTGACAGGATATAGCAATAAAAATGTATTGGAATTCGCAGAGTATCTGAATGATAGGAATATACCTATATGGATACGGCGAGTACTTGTACCAGGAATTACTGATGATGTTGAAGAGCTTAAGCGGTTTGGTAATTATCTTGGAAGGTTGAAAAATGTAAGAGCATTAGATATCTTGCCGTATCATACGATAGGGATTGAAAAGTATAATTCCTTGGGTATTTTATATCCCTTAGAGGGAGTGCTAGATGCAGATAAAAGGGATGTTTTAGAGGCAAGAAGGATAGTTGCAGAAGCCATTAAGAAAATCAGAAAACTATAAATAAAAACTGAGTCTTACTAAGACAATAACAGGAGGTTTTATGAGAAGCTTATACGTAATGTCGAAACCATTGATAAAAGGACCAAGATTAATAGGTGTATTATCTGAGGATAACGGTGAATATCAGTTTAAGTACAAGCTAGGGGGAGTATTCTCAGAATTTTTCCTCCAGTTAGAGGAATTTCCTTATGCAGACAGAATCTATGGTAACAGAGAGACAAAAAAATTTGTGAGTAGGATCATTCCTGAAAGGACAAATAAATATATTGATTACTTTTTAGAAGAGGCTGGATTAATTGAGTACAATGAATGGGAATTATTAAGAATCCATGGACGAAGGAATATGAGGGAAGATGCCTATTTATATGAGGAACTGCCGGAAAGAGCAATTATTTATGAACCAATGGAAGCAAACTATATAAAGAAGACAGAGGTGCAGTAAAAAATAATGTTGTTGAGGCAAAAAAGATAGTCGCTGAACATTTCATGAGTAAATAATGCACTTTTGTGATATATACTTGATAAACTCCTTATATAAGTGATATATTAAATAAAATCTTATATTATTGGTAATATTATAAGACTAGCATAGATTATAAGTAAATAATAATAAATCATTTAAAAGTGTGAAATCTAATTTCACACTTTAAATTTGAGATTTGCAAAAAAGTTCGTATGAGGATTATAATGAAAAACAAACAGTTAGCGACTAATTTTATAGCCAATATTGTTGCGTTTATAATTAATATAGGATTATCATTTATTCTTACTCCATATGTTGTTAATAAGGTTGGAAGTGAAGCATATGGTTTTGTTCCATTAGCATATAATATGATAAATTATGTGGCAATTTTTACGTCAGCTCTCAATTCAATGGCAGGTAGGTTTATATCAATTGAAATAAATACAAACAACAATAAAAAAGCAAATATGTATTTTAACTCTGTTTTAAGAGCGAATACAATTATTGCCATTATATTAGTCATTCCATCTTTACTATCAGTTATATATATAGATAAAATTTTTAACGTACCATCTAATATTTTACAAGATGTACAATTAACATTTACATTTGTTTATGTTAATATAATAATCGCATTGATTGGAAATGTATTTTCTTTTGCTACATTTAGCAAAAATAGGCTTGAACTTTCTTCATTAAGGAATATAGAAGGTAATGTAATAAAACTGATGTTAACAATATTATTATTTATATTTTTTATCCCAAAGATATATTTTATTACTTTGACATCAATTGTAGTAACGCTTTATATAGTCATTACAAATATTTATTACACGAAAAAGTTACTACCTGAATTAAAGATATCCTTAAAAGATTTCAATAGCTCAGTTATAAAAAAAATATTGAATTCAGGTATTTGGAATGCTGTCAATCAATTAAGCGTTGCATTGCTAACTAATCTTGATTTAATTATTGCTAATATATTAATTGGCTCAGCTTTAGCTGGTCAATATTCATTAGCAAAAACAATACCAAATTTCATTGTATCATTCATAGGAAGTGTTGTAACGGTATTTGTTCCACAATTTACAATATTGTATGCGCAAAATAAACGTGCTGAATTACTAGAAAGCATTAATTTATCAATAAAGGTGGTAGGCCTTATAGTTATCATACCTATTTCATTTTTGATTATTTTTGGTGATATCTTTTTTTCATTATGGATTCCAGGAGAAGACACCAAATTTTTATATTTATTATCAAATTTAACAATTTTACCAATGATTATTACAGGAAGCATAAATCCAATATTTAATATATATACAGTTACAAATAAACTTAAAACTCCTGCAATTGTATTATTGATTACAGGTATTTTAAATACAATCATTATTATAATTATACTTAAGACAACACCCCTAGGTATTATTGCTATACCTTTTGTTTCGTTAATTACAGGATTAATAAGAAATCTTATTTTTACTCCTATATATGCCGTATATTGCTTAAATATAAAATGGTGGTCACTTTATATTTCAATATTTAAAGGAGTAGTTTGTGCTGTTATTACAATTATTATAAGTATAATATTCAAATTAATATTATCAATTAACACATGGTTAGGTTTTATTATGACTGCTATTATATGCGGGAGCATTTCTCTAATTATTAATATATTTGTTATGTTTAATAAAAATGAAAGAAAAGAAGCAATAGGAATACTAAAAATTAAACAGAAAAGTGAATAAGCAGGAGAAGGGTTATGTCATATATTAAATGGATTCTATATATAATAATTCCAAAAAAAGTCGTTATGAACTTAAGGTTTCTTTTTTTGAAATTTAAGGTAAATAAAATTAAAAAAAAGAATAATACTATATTTATACTGGGAACTCCAAAACATGGAAATTTAGGTGATCATGCAATTATTTCAGCTGAAATAGAATTTTTTAAAAACTTTTTTCCTGAATTTGTTATTATAGAGATTCCTTTATATATATATAGTAATCATATGCATATATTAAAGAGTATTATTACTGATGATATTATCTGCGTTTCAGGCGGAGGATCACTTGGTACATTATGGATGGATGCTGAAAATGAAATAAGAGAAATAATAAATGTATTTAATAATAATACTGTTTTTATTTTTCCTCAGACAATATATTATGAAAATAATGAATGGGGAAAATGTGAATTACGTAAATCAAAGCAGATATATAGTATGCATAAAAAATTATCGTTATGTGCTAGAGAAAAAGCTTCTTATGAATTTATGAAGAAAGAATTTATTGGTAATAATGTTTTTTATTTTCCAGATATGGTTCTTTTCTTAAAGAAAGATTATTTTAATCATAAAAGAAACGGCATTCTTATATGTACTAGGAATGATAAAGAATCAATAATAAATGAAAGTAATAAAAAAGTGATATATAATATTGCTAAAAGCTATTCAAATGAGGTTAGTTATACCGATACAGTTCTTCCAATAAGGATAAACAATAAAACAAGAAAAAAATACTTGGATGAAAAATTTAGTGAATTCAGCAAAGCAGAACTTGTAATTACTGATAGATTGCATGGTATGATTTTTGCTACGGTTACTGGTACCCCATGTATAGCACTAAATAATTACAGTCATAAAGTTGAAGGAGTATATGAATGGATTCAATATCTTGATTACATTCAATACGTTGAAAATGTAGATGAAATTAAAGAGCATATTGGCAAACTGATCAAAATTGGTGGAAGCTCATATGATAAATCAAAAATATTTCAATATTTTGAAGAATTATCTAAGGTAATTCATTCAAAAAATAGTACTTTTTTGGTGTTGTCTTGATATACATTATCTTATATAATGATATACAGATTTATTTTTATATATGAAATATTTTTATGAATAATATAGGAGACAGTTATAATATGCGTGATGTTAATATCCCCTTTTTAAGTATTGTTATACCAGTTTACCGTGTTGAAAAATATATAAAAAAGTGTATTAACAGCATTATTAAGCAATCATTTCAAGATTATGAACTTATATTAGTTAATGATGGCTCTGATGATAATTGTCCCTTAATTTGCGATGAATATGCTGACAGCGATATAAGAGTTAAAGTAATACATAAAGAAAATGGTGGATTATCCGATGCTCGTAATGCTGGTATTCATGCTTCTTGTGGTCATTATTTGATATTTGTTGATGGAGATGATTTTATTCATGAAAATTCATTAGTTCATATAATAGATGAAATAAAAAATGATAAGTATCCTGATATCATGTTTTTGAATGCAATGATGTATTATGAAAAAGGACATGTTAAACCATATGTATATGCATTCAAGAAAGAAGATCTTTACGGGTCTAGTAAAGATGAAGTTTTATATAAGCTTTCAAGTATAAGACAATTTCATGTTAGTGCTTGTATGAAGGCGATAAAAAAAGAATTTCTTGTAAACAATAAAATCTTTTTTACTAAAGGTATTATTGGAGAGGATGTTGATTTTAGTATTAAATTATACTTAAAAGCAACCACCTATAGCTATCTTGATTATCCTTATTATTATTATAGACAAGAAAGAACTGGCTCTATTATGGCACAGAAGGATGAAAAGCGTTTTAATGATCTTATATTTATCATTCGGAAATGGGTATATTTATCAAATGATAAATATGTTGAAGATAAATACTTGATATTACGTTTTTTATATCATCAATATTATATGCTGTTATCATTGTATCAAAACATAAATAAAAGCTCTAATACAAAAAAAGCTAAAGCTTTTCTTAACAGGTTTTCTTATCTGTTAAAATATACAAATAATAAAAAGGCATTTATAATATATATACTTTATAAAATATGCGGTTTAAATTTTACATCATATTTTATAAATCGAATAGAAAGTAAACAGCAGGTATACTCCGTCACCAAAAGATTTTCAGAAAATATTAAGGTGACGAAGTATAAATAAAAAATAAATAGTAGGAGGGGTAGACATGATAGAGCAACCTTTAATATCAATTATTATTCCTGTTTATAATGTAGAAGCTTATATACGAGAATGTCTTGATAGTATTTTGTCACAATCTTTTACTAATTATGAACTAATTTTAATAGATGATGAATCAGTAGATAAATCCCTACACATATGTAGAGATTATAAAAATAGATATGATAATATAAAGCTTATCTGCAAAAAGAATGGCGGAGCCGCAAGTGCGCGTAATGAAGGTATTAAAGTAGCTTCAGGAAAATATATACTATTTATTGACGGAGATGACTTTATTGAGAAAGATTCTATTGAAAAGATAGTAAAAAAAATTAGTAAATATGGCGAATCAGATATCATTTTTTTAAAATCATTTCATGTTCTTCCTGATGGAAACATAGTACTAGTGGATACTTACAATAAAAAAAATTATTATAATAGAAGTCATGAAGAAGTTCTTTCTTACCTTTCATCACATGACCCTCTACCAGTTTGCGTTTGGGGTAAATTGATAAAGAGAGAAGTATTGATTGAAAATAACATATATTTTACAGAAGGGATTATATTAGAAGATGTTGATTTCTGTATGCAAATGTATATGCATGCAAAAACGTATAATTATATTGATGTTACATATTATTACTACAGGCAAAATCGTAAAGGTTCAGTAATGGATGCTAATACTGACAGGAAATTTTATGATTTGTTTTTTATTATATCAATATGGTTGGAATTATCGAAAAAAAGATATAAAGAATACGCTGAGTATATTCATAAGATTTTAGCTTTTCAATACTGCATGCTTTTACCAATGTATCAAAAATTATCAAAGGAACAACGTATAAGACAAAAGAAAAAGACAGCTGATTTATCATGCTTACTTGCTAAATCTGACGATAAAAGGGTAAAAATGTTGAGGATTATAAATACCACTTTTGGCTTTAAATGTACAGCCTATCTTCTGTTTTTATATGATAGGATAAAATTGCTGATACATCGAGATTATATCTTGAGAAAGGTGGATTAATAAAATGGAAACTGCACCGTTTCTTAGTATTATTATACCTGTTTATAATGTATCAAAATATATTTGTGAATGCTTAGATAGTATCATAATGCAAGATATAACAGATGTAATTGAGATTATATTGATAGATGATGGTTCTACTGATGATTCAGCAAAGATATGTGATAACTACGTAAAAAAAGATACACGTATATCAGTAATTCATAAAAAAAATGAAGGAGCAAAGAAATTTGCAAGGAATGTAGGTATTAAGGTCTCATCAGGAAAATATCTATTATTTATTGATTCAGATGATTATATCATTAATGGCTCGCTTAATAACATAATAAAATATACAAAAACAGATGGAGATTGTGATGTTGTGTTTTTAAACGCCAATTCTATATATCCGAATGGGACTATAAAAGAATGGTCATATAGATACTCGAAAGAGTGTATTTTTCAACAAAACAGGAAAGATGTGCTTATGTATTTGTTAAATTTATCACGAATTCCTGTTTCTCCATGCATTAAGTTATTAAATCGGAAATTTATATATAAAAACAATCTTTTTTTTACGAAAGGAATTGCTTGTGAGGATGTAGATCACACATATAAAGTATTATGTGTTTAAGATCATTTAATTATTATGATTTTCCTTATTATTACGCTAGATTTCATAGGGAGGGTTCTAGCATGAATAATGAAGAATATGCTTTTAAACGGTTTTACTCTACCTTTTTTATAATTAACAAATGGATAAGCTTGGCAAAAAAAAATCCTTCATGGAAAGATATAATTTATGGATTTTTAGCAATACAATATATGTATCTTGTCGCTATGTACCATGACATTAAAGCATCTGAGAAAGAAAAGTATAGAATAGAAGTGTTACGTTTATCGTGGATTTTAAAATATGGAGCAAATTGGAAGTTTGCTTTTATAAGGATTTTTTACAAGATATTTCAACTTCAAATTTTTTCATTATTATTGAGGAAGATACTTTTATGATTAACAATATATTAAAATTTGTAGCTTTTTGCTTTATCTTTACCATTTCGATGGAGCAGGTTCTTATAGGACCAAATCAAGATTATTTATATAAATATTATGTTGAGAGCGATGATACATTAATAAACCCATATATGGGTTATGCACCTTGTACTTCAAGCATGAATAAAGAATATATGCCAGAAATCAATGTTTCATTGGCTTTTGCACTTGTCTACTGGAAAGATATTGAGCCACAGAAGGGATACTATGATTTTGAGGCTTTTGAAAAAAGTATTAATTTTGACAGAATTATTGATAATAATGTTAGGTTAATTATTCGTGTCGTATGTGATTATCCTACAAACGAAGAGCATATTGATATACCACAATGGTTATATGATGAGATAGATGGAGCAGGTACTTTTTATAGTAATGAAAATGGGCTTGCTGGTTTTGTTCCTGATTATTCCAATCCCTACTTTATAGAAAGACATTCATTAATGATTCAAGCACTTGCTAAAAGGTATGATAATTCACCTAATATCGCATTTGTACAATTAGGAAGCCTTGGACATTGGGGAGAATGGCATAATGTGGCATCACCTGATTCACCTTTTCCTGACTCAGAGTTAACTAATGAATATGTGAAGCATTACTTATCAGCGTTTACACAAACAAAGCTACAGATGCGGAGACCATATACAATATCAAAAGATAATGATATCGGTCTTTACAATGACATGACTGGTTACTATGAATCAACATATCTTTGGCTTGATTGGATAGATGATTATGATATGACGACGTTTTATTACAATTCTCCATCTGGTGGGGAGTTTGCATCAACATATTCAATGGATAGTTATTTTGGTGAAAGTTACTCTGAAGTCAAACAAATGGTTATTGATTCTCACATGACATATATTGGAAACCTGCCACCAGATAAGGATGAATTAAGAGATAATATTGATGATTTATTAAAAACATTGGGTTATAGATTTACATTAAGGTATATGTTGTATACTCCTAAAATTAATGTCGGTGATGAAGCATATATCCACATTAATATTGAAAATGTTGGAATTGCCCCATTTTACTATCCTTGGACCTTTTACTATTTATTTTTTAGTCAAGATGGTGAGCTTATATGGACATATGAATTAGAATGGGATGTTAGAAAAATCTTACCAGATAATAGTTATACATATACTGATATGATAACATTATCCTTACCTGCTGGGGATTATACAATAAAATTAGGACTATTTAATCCTGATTCACAGATACCAGAGGTCCAATTTGCAAATATTGAAGCAGGTAATGACAGGTTATTAACAATTGGAGATATTAAAATAATTGAATAATAAAAAAGGAGTTGTATTCTATGGATATAAGACTAAGGATATTTGTAATGATTATTAGTTGCTTAGTGTTTTATACAGTAATTAGTAAACTAATAAAACGACAGCTTAATGAATCTAATTCAATTTTATGGCTCCTTATTGGATTTATTACATTTATATCAGGCTTTTTTCCAAATCTTATAAACCGACTAGCTGGTTTTGTTGGGATAGACTATCCTCCAACATTGTTATTTTTAGTATCTACCATTATATTAATGCTTATAACTTTTAAAGATTCCATAGATATTTCAAAAACAGAATCAAGATTAAGTGAAATTGCCATTAATTTATCTATTCTAAAGGAAGAAAATAATCGTCTTAAAAAGATAATTGAGGATAAGGCAGTGTTTGATAATAACTTGAACAATATTTCTTCTGAAATATGTACAACTAATTATCAAACAATGCCTAGCTTAAATAAGAACAAAGAAACTAATGAAGGAAGTGACAACATATGAAAGTACTTATTGCTGGTGGAAATTGCTCATTCTATGAACTTTTAATAGATAGGCTAAAAAGAGAAAAGCATGAAGTATACACCATATCAGGTAAAAAAAGTAATTCCATAACTAAGAAGTGTATAAATTACGATATTGAATTAACTGATGAAAAGTTAAGTTATATATTTTATAGTGCTATGCCTGATGTAGTCATTTTTTTAGGTGCATTTGATGATAATTATGATTTTTCTAATGAGCAGAAAGCTTCCATGAGTTTTTACGCTAGTCTTTCAAATCTGCTTATAACCATGTCATCAATGAGTATTAATAAGTTTATATATCTCTCAACTAGTGCCGTATATGGAACAAAATATAATATGTCATTGACTGAATCTATGAAGACAAAGCCAGAAGATATAAAAAGCCTTATTATTTCTGAAGGTGAAGCTATGTGCTTGAACTTTCAAAAAATCTCAAATCTAAGGATGAGTATGCTCAGAATATCTGATGTATATGGGATTTTTACAGGTAAAAGCACAGATTTATGTGACAGAATATTCATAGAAGCTATGGACGCATTACAAAATGATAGACCATTTCTACCACTTACTAATAGATATCTCAGTCCAGTTTATGTTTCTGATGTAGTTGATGCCATCTATAAGACGGTTATAGCTGATAAAGATGAAACAGATATTTACAATATATCTGCACAAAAAACAGAATTATCATATATCTACGAAAAGATAGGAGAGTTGATAGGTCTCCCCATTAGTGCAGATACTGAAGATATCAATAAAAATATTAATAACAATATTACAAATATTAATGAAAATAATAATATAAATGAAAATATAGTAGTTAAGAATGTAGAAAAGCATTCTGTAATATTAGAAGAAGTTATTTATGAACAACCGGTTAATTTATGTGTTGACCATAGTTTGATTTCAGAAAGGTTAGGATATAGACCGCTTGTAGACATTGACAATGGACTTATACGCATGCACCAATCTATAACTAAACAATCAGACAATAAAAAAGAAAAAATCATTAATAAAAGAGAAAAAAATAAAATATTACAATTATTGACACCGTTTTTAGAGAATATCCTTGTATTTGCTGTGATAGTCGCCATAAGTATTTTTGTAGGGTCAAATATAGAGTTTTTAAGTGGAAATAATTTTATGATTTTATATATCGTCATTATTTCAATGACTTTTGGATTGTTTCAGGCTTCATTATCAATTGTTTTTGCATGTGTTTTTATACTATGGCAAATGATAAGCAACGGAACGAATGCGTTTGATGCATTAATTAATCTTGAAACATTGAGTAAAGTACTTGAACTAATAATCATTGGAATTATCTGTGGTCATGCAAAAGATTCTATGAGTACTAAAATTTATGAAAAGGATCTAGAACTTGAAGATAATAAAAAAGAATTAGAAACTATATATAAAATAAATGATTCCAATATAAAAATCAAGCGTACACTTGATGACCGACTGGTAAATTATGAGGACAGTTTGGCTAAGATTTATTCTATAGTAGACAGATTGAACTCCCTGCAGCCAGATGCTGTTTTCTTTTCAGCAATTGATGTAATCATGGAAATCATGAACTCAAATGACGTTAGTATATATATCGTAACAGGCATGATTTTAAAATGTGTCGGCTTATTGCAAAAACACCATCCTCTATGCGTATGCAGAAAAAAAGTATAGCTTTTTCTGACCTAGGCGAGCTTTCAGAATGTCTTGAACGAAACGAAATATATAAAAATCGAAATTTAGATGAAAACATGCCGATGATGGCGGCACCGATTTTTTCACAGCAGACATTGGTATCAATCATTATGTTATGGTCTTTAGAATTTGAAAACCTTACAATATATAATACCAATCGGTTTTTAGTATTAAGTCAGCTTATTTCATCTGCTATAGAACGAGCATATGTTTACATGCAGAACATGAATGATTCCATGTATCTGCCAGAAACAAGCATATTAAAAACAGAAGCATTTGAAAAGATCTTAAATATCCATAAAGAAGTCAAGAAGCTTAATACTTCCACATATGAAATGATCCTTATTGATAATTCTAAATCAAATGAGGGTTCAGCGTTTAGTCTTAAAGAACTATCATTAAAAATCCGTTCTCTGCTTCGTTCCACGGATTATGTAGGACAATGTAGAGATGATAAAAACAAATTAGTAATCTTATTAACAAATACGAATATTGACGACTGTAAATTTGTCTATGACAGGCTTATTAAGGTGGGATTGACATGTTCGCCTTATTCAATAGGATATTAAGGAGGCAAAGGTAATGACTAGCATACAGATTGTACTTTTCATCATAGCCATTAGCACTGTTTTTAGTATAATATACTTAGCAGTGGTATCAACTAAAAAGAAAACAGAGAAGGTAATTAATGGACTTACTATGCTTATATGTCCATTAGCAGGTCCGATTTATTTTTTGGGACAATATGTTATATATAAGCTTCTTAGAAAAGAAAAGGTGTTGCAACTTGATGATATCGGATTCTCTAAAGATCGTCATAATCGTATAGCAAATCCTAATATAGATGTTGAAATACAATCAGTTCCTCTTGAAGAAATATTTTTAGTATCTGCTAATAATGAAAAACGTAAACATTTGTTATCAGAGCTTAAAAAAGACTATGTATCCAATTATAATATAATAATTAAAGCACTTGATAATGAAGACCCTGAGACATCGCATTATGCGGCATCAGCAATAACGAGTGCAAAAGCTGATTTTGAAAATGATCTTAAAGAACTTGATAGTTTATATAGCAGTAATATGAATGACATGGAGATATTAAGACAGTATTCAGATTATGTATATAGTTATCTTAAAAGTGGAATATTAGATAAAATTGAATCAAGAAAATATAGCTATCTGTTAATTAACCTTTTGACAAGAATAAAACAACCTGAACAATTTTTAAATGAAAAAGATTATTCAAATATTGTTAATGAATCGATTATTCTGAATGAATTTACTATTGCTGAACATTGGGCAAAGTTTTCACATGAAATATTAAAAAATGAATCCTCTTATATGAATTTATTAAAGTTATATTATGCCACAAATAGGATGGAGCAATTTTTTGAGTCGCTTAATGATATGAAAAAATCAAATATTTCATTATCATATAACGGTCTTTCTTTGGTAAGATTTTTTATTTCACCAAAGTCTAAAAGCGCATAGCTTGATTTAATATGTTATTTAAGACTTTATGATAGAGAAATTTTGAAAGGTTTAGAATCATGATTAGCAATTTATTTTGGTTTCTTATTGTTATAATATGTTATTTTTCATTATTTATGCTAATACCCTTTTGGTTGAGGGGGTTTAAATTATCTGGTGAAAACGTAATGGATAACTTAGTTACATCATTTTTATATAGTAATGTTGTAATTATTTTATCAGCAATTTTCCTCTCACTTATTGGAATTTATTACTGGTTTACAATTACTTTGTTATTAATTATAATCGCTTTTAGTTATCGCTTAATATTTATTAAGCAACATAAATTAGATAAATTAAGTGTAAAAGCATTAAATTTAAAGCAGTATTTACTTGATTTTGCAGATGGATATTACCATCCTCGTATTCTATTAAAAAAAATACTGGAAAAACCAAAAGCTTTTTTTATAAATACAATGCATAAAATCAATAATCCAATAGGCTCTTTATTTACTATTGCTATATTTGGTTATGGGATATATATTCGTAGTTATCATTCTGTAGTGAATATGTTTTACGGAACATCGGATATGTACTTTCATACCGAATGGATTAAGTATTTCATGAATAATAAGCCATATATTTCAGGAGTTTATCCCTTCGGTTATCATTCAGTTATAGCTGTAGTATCAAGCATATTTCATATCAATGTAGTTACAGTTATGCAGATGATAGGTCCTATATTTGGTATATTAATCATTTTTTCACTTTATTATATATTACGAAGGAGTCTATATTCAACATTTGCAATAAATGTAGCACTTTTATTATATATTGTTACAGATATATTCCCATTTTGGGCATCAGAAAGGCACTACTTAGCATTACCACAGGAGTTTGGGACTATATTTTTATATTTAACAGCTTATTTTTTATATAGATATTTAATTGAAAAAAAACTTAAAGATTTGATTAGTTTTTCTCTATGTGTTTCATTGACACTGCTTACTCATTTCTTTGTAACTGTATATGCTGTTTTTATTTGTGCCATTGTGTTTTTTGTTCGTATTACTCAGATAAATATTAAAGTATTAAAGCAACTTATAGTCGGAGTTTTATGTGCACTAGTTATAGCTATTATGCCACTTGGTGCAGGTTTAATAAAAGGAATTGAATTCAATGGTTCTATGGATTGGGCGTTGTCATTTTTTTTTGGAAGTAGAACTGAAGAAAACGCTGAAGAAGTAACGGGTGATGAAATAACTAATGATGAAATAATGAATGATGAAATAACAAAAAAAGGAATCACTGACATATATGATACACTAAAAAATGAAGGTTATTTTGATAAATCTTATAATTTGAGTCTTTTGAATGTTAATTGGTTTATACCGTACTTAATAGCGGCTTTTATTGCATTATTTGCACCAATATTCAATTTTAAAGATAAAGGACGACAATGGATGCATGTGGTCTTTTCTGGATATTCATTGTTGATATGTTTCTTTTATATATTATCATCGGCAGAGATATATTCAATTATGGAAAACAGCCGGCTTTATGCATTTTATATATATTCAGTTCCACTTGTAATCTGCTCTCCATTTGAGATTTTATATCTTTTTCTATGTGGAACAAAAAAAGCTATGCGTAGTTTATACCTTATTCTCATAACTGTAGTTACAGGAATAGGAGGTATGTATATAGTCACATATCAACGATTTATGCCATTAGGGCGTGTATGGCAATCACAATATAATGGTGCGGTTTTAACATATTATAATATTGTAAATCAATTTCCTAAAAATAATTGGATTATTGTTTCTTCTATGTCGGAATATACATTGTGTCTTTTTAAAGGATATCATTATCAGATGGCAAAATTTATTATGGATATGAATGATTATAATGAAAACACAGAAATATATCTTCCCGCTGAAAATATATTTATCTATGTAGTGAAGCGTCCAAATACCTATTTATATACTGATTTACAGTATCTGGGGAAATTTGAAGCATTACCAGTATTTGATGAAAGTGATGCATTAGTTGATTTTGAAAAAACATATAACATTACAATAAATAGTAATTTAAATACTCTTTATGATAATTATAATGCGAATCATGTATTGCAGGCAAAGGCATATACTTGGGCTATGGAGTATAAAAAATATTTTTCTAATGAAATGACTATATATTATGAGGATGATGAAATCATTGTATATAGAGTCAAGCAGAATCTAGATGCACTAAATAATTTTGCTATTTCGTATATTGGAAATCAAAAATAATAATATTTTAAAGACAGCACATGGAGGATTAATGTGAAAAAAATCTTAATTGTTATTAATACGATGGGACTAGCTGGTGCTGAAACAGCTTTGATTTCTATGTTGAAATCTATTGATTATTCACTTATAGATGTTTCACTATTAGCAATTATTGATAGAGGCGAGCTGTTTCTTGAAGTCCCTTCAAATGTTCATATACTAAATAAGAATCCTTCAACTAAATCTGTACTTGGACGTGATGGAACTATTTATATCGCAAAAAAAGTCTTAAAAAGGATGTTTAAAGATGGTTATATATTGAAATTTATTCCTTATGCCGCTAAAAATATTGCTGGACAATTAAAATCAAAACGTTTTCAACTTGATAAGTTATTTTGGCTTATGCTTTCAGAAACTACAAAAGCTATAGATAAAGAATATGATATGGCTATAGCATTCCTAGAAGGAGCGGCTACTTATTATGTAGCTGAAAAAGTAAATGCAAAAAAGAAGCTTGCTTTTATCCATGTTAATTACGAAAAAGCTGGATATGATAAAAAGCTTGATTATAAATATTATAAAAAAATGAATTATATTTGCTGTGTGTCAGAGGCAGTAAAAAAAGCAATTGATAAAAATATATTTCCCCAATTATCACATTTAACACGAATATTTCCTAATATTGTTAAAGTTGATGATATCCGAAAAGCTGCTGAAAAAGAAGGTGGATTCATTGATGGGTTTGCAGGTCTTAGGATAGTGACTGTGGCAAGGCTTCATCCACAAAAAGGATTAGATGTGGCGATATCTGCTTTTGCAAGGCTCGTTAAGCTTGGGTATCAAAACATAAGATGGTATGTTATAGGTGAAGGAAATCAAAAGACTCATTTAAAAAAGTTAATAAAAAAGTATAATTTACAAGGAAGATTTATATTACTTGGTTCACGTAAAAACCCATATCCATATGTAAAGCAAGCAGATATTTATATTCAACCCTCGCGTTTTGAAGGCTTAAGCTTAACCTTACAGGAAGCACTAATTTTAAACAAGCCTTGCATCACTACAGATTTTGATGGGATACCAGATATACTGCATAATGGTATAGATTCCATTATCATTCAATTATCAGAAGATAACATATTAAATGCCATAAAGATGCTAGTTGACAATGAAGAATTACGTAAAAAGTTAATGAACGCAACAAAAAAAATAAATCTTGATTTTCAAAATAAGATCCATGTACTTTATGACATTATGGAAGGTTTACAATGGCAGGAGTAATACACTATGTAATTAAAAAGTTTTAATCAATAGGATATATAAAAGATGGGGAGAATAATGATGAAATTGCTTGTTTGCTTACCGGCATATAATGAGGAATCTAACATCGAGACAGTACTTGATAACATTTTAAGTATTTCTAATACCATGGATTTTGACATCCTTGTGGTTGATGACGGATCTTTAGATGCCACAAAAAAAATATGTGAAAGTAAAAATGTAATGGTCATATCACATATCTATAACTTAGGTTATGGAGCGGTCCTAAAAACTGCTTATAAATATGCTATGGAAAATAATTATGACTATATAATTCAGATGGATGCTGACGAACAACATGATGCAGTGAATATTGAACGGATTTATAAAGAGCTTACCGAAAGCGATTGTAAGCCAGATATTGTAATTGGTTCAAGGTTTTTAAAAGACAGTGTCAGCTTTAATATTCCATCTTATAAAAGATTAGTTATTAAGTTTTTAAATATTTTAATTAAGATTACTACAAAAAATAATGTTACTGATCCTACATCCGGTTTACAAGGTACTTGAATCGACATGCGTTTACATATTATGCAAAATTTGGGCAATTTGCTATGGATTATCCAGATGCTAATATGATTATCCAAATGTTAATTAATAATTTCGTGATAAAAGAAATCCCTGCTGTCATGCATCCACGTAGTAAAGGTGTCAGCATGCATTCTGGATTTATTAAACCATTTAGGTACATATTTATTATGATATTAAGTATATTAGTTATATATATGCGTGAATCATTAGCTATAAAAAAACATAGAGACATATTATAAAATCGCACTAAAGCACACAGATGGAGGATTAATATGTTAAAGAATTCTAGGTACTTTATTATTTCAGCATTTTTTATGTTTGTATTTTTTTTATTTTTAATGTTTAACCCTGATTCTTATAATGTTGAATCGGTATCTGATGTACCGTTAGTAATTAAAAATATGAATACATCATCTACAGTACAAGGACAGATAGAAGAGGGGGAGCAATTAGAAATTGCTGTTATAGCAGATGACTTTTCAGATTCAAATTCTCTAGAATATATTAGTCTAACTTTGTCATTCTTACATCAAGACTATATTGTCTATGATTCACTATATGATATAGGAGATGTAGATACAGTCATTATAACAACACCAAATATAAAAGATAGTGAAGTCACATTACTTTCTTCTTTTCTCTCAGATGGAAGACGTGTAATATTTACTGTTTTACCAGAACCTTTAGAAGATGGATTAATGAAATTATTAGGTATTACAAAATACCTTAAAGATTATGAAGTACTTGGATATGATATATACGAAGGAATATTACTAGGAGGAATGCTCCGATTTGAAGAATTATCACTTCAATGTGCGAAGGTAGCTTTATCTGGAGGTTGTAAGGTTTATTCAAATGGAAATGATAAAAATAGGGATAAAGATGATTTGCTTATTGATCAAGAAATGAAAAATCCGCTAATTTGGCGTACTTACTATGAAAGTGGCGTAATATTTGCAATGAATGCTCCATTTTTATCAGATGCTTCTGGTATGGGTATCCTTACAGGTATCTTATCCTTAGCAAGTGAAGACTTTATTTATCCAATAATTGGGACAAGTAATGTAATACTTGATAACTTCCCGTATATTGGAAATGATGATGCATTAATAGGAGACCGTTCTTATCATGCGTTTACTCGTGATATAATCTGGCTTGATTTAGCTTCTATCACAAATCATTTTGGAATAACCTTAACATGCTATACCAACGGTCAATTTGCTAATAGTAAAAATGCGTATGATACATTGAAATATGTTAATAATGAACTTTATAAAGAAAAGAAAGGTGAAATAGGATATAATGTTGCATATTACCATGATTCAGTAATTTATAGGAAAGATATGCAGTTTTTAAAAGATAAATTTTCATCTCATATATTTAGAAGTTACAACGGATCAGATATTTCATTGTATGCATCTGATTATGGAATAACATCAATATTAACAACAAAATGGAATAAAGCACTAAATTGGATTAATGAACAAGCCTTGATGCTTCCTATTATAAGTGAAGGACTAGGTGATGAGTATACAAATTTAATGTTTTCTAGCATGGCATCTACACTTGGACTCATTATGCATAAGGTTGACATGGAGCCTGTATTTTCAGGAGAAATTGCATGGAATAGATACTCATTAGATATATCAAAGTACTTTTCGTATTTGTTACAAAAATATACATTTATAACTTCATCAAATGTTAGAACTACAGCAGAAGCAGAAAAAGACTATTTGAACTTAAAAATGGATGTAACAAAAAATGAGCAAGAAATGATTGTTACAATGCAGAATAATATTAGTGAAATATCATTTTTATTAAGAACAAGTAAGAAGATTGATGTAAAAAATTGTGTAAATTGTTCTATATCACAGGTAGAAGATAACGTTTATCTTGTTAAATCAGCTGGAGATCAGCTGGTCATTAAGTTTTCTGATACAAAAGAGACCTATTAATAATTTTAGGGAGGACATATAATGAAAGTATGCATTGTTGTAGAAGGCTCATATCCATATGTGCAAGGCGGAGTGTCAAGCTGGGTTAATGCACTTATCTCACAGATGCCGGATACAGAATTCATAATTCAGACAATTGTCAGATCACGTAAAGAAATGGGTAAATTCAAATATAAATTACCGGAGAATATAGTTGCTGTTAATGAATCATTTTTACAAGATGATGATTATGTAAGTAAAAAAAGTAAACGAAATAAGTTGACGAAGGAAGAGCATGAAGCAATAAGGTCGTTATTATTTGGTAAAAACGAACAATGGGATATTATATTTAATATGTTCACTAGCAGAGTGATTTCACTTAATGAACTCTTAATGGGAAAAGATTTTTATGATATCGTGTGGGAATACTATAATATAGGCTATAATCGTATTGTGTTTACTGATTTTTTATGGACCTGTCGTTCTATGTATCTGCCTATATTTACCATATTAAAAAGCAGTCTCTTAGAAGCAGACATATATCATGCTGTGTCTACAGGGTATGCAGGAATTATTGCGTCCTATGCAGGTCATATTTTTAAAAAGCCATTATTACTTACAGAACATGGTATATATACTAGAGAAAGAGAAGAAGAAATCATACGTGCCTCATGGACTAAGGGTATATATAAAGATTTATGGATTCAGCATTTTTATATGCTTTCTCGCCGCATATATAAAAAAGCTGATCGAGTTTTTTCGATTTTTGGACGAGCAAGAGAACTACAGATAGAGCTTGGTTGTGAAAGTGCTAAGACAGAGGTAATTCATAATGGTGTAAAAGTGGATGCATTTAAAAATATCCCTAAAAAAGATGATGATGATATATATATCAATATCGGTGCTGTTGTCCGTGTTACTCCAATTAAAGATATTAAAACAATGATAAGTGCTTTTCACTATGCAAAAGAAACGAATCCTATGCTAAAACTTTTTATAATCGGAAATACAGAAGAAGATGAAGAGTATTATAATGAATGTGTTGAGATGATTAATATACTTGGAACGATAGATATTATATTTACTGGGCATGTGAATACCTTTGATTATATTGGTAAGATGGATATTATTTTATTGACGAGTATTAGTGAAGGACAACCCCTTAGCATCTTAGAAGGTATGGTTACTAAAAAGCCATGTATTACAACACATGTGGGTGATTGTCATGATATGTTAAATGCGTCAGATGAGGATAATTGTGCTGGAATCGTAGTTCCTGTTATGAATGTAGGTAGGTTAGCAGGAGCGATTCTTCGTCTTGCTGATAATAAACATTTAAGGAGAAAAATGGGTGAGAACGGGTATCGTATTGTAGATACTTCATATAGGGATACTATGTATATTGAACGGTATAAGAGTATTTATAAAGAAGTATATGGCTTAAATATATCTCAGTAAGAGAATGACCCTCGCAACAAAAACATTGAGGCATTTTTTAATATTCACAATGATTAATTTAGGAAGGTGATATTATGGCTGGAATTGGTTTTGAATTAAAAAAGATATTTAAGGAGCGTAGTATAATAAATCTGCTTAAAGGAGTTTTTTATTCATCATTTACTGTAATTGGTCCTATGCTTATTACTATAATATGTCTTATGTTTTTATATGTCTTAATGGGATATCAAAATATTGATATAGAATCAAGAGATTTATTAACATCCATTATTTTATATGTTTTTATCTTTTCTATGATTTTTACATCCCCATTATCAGCAATTATTTCACGTTATATAGCTGATAAAATCTTTGAAGAGGATATGGATAGCATCATGCCGTGTTATAATGTGGGTCTGCTGATTAATATAGCACTTAGCATGCTGTTTTGTGTCCCGTTTATTATAGTAACCATATATTATGGAAATGTAGATCCGCCGCTTATGATGATGGCGGGATGCTTGTTTATGGCGTTAATATTTGCTTACTATAATATGACCTTTATTTCTGCTCTTAAGGAATATAAAAGTATTACTGTGGCATTTTTAATTGGGATGAGTATAACAGCTTTGTTATCATATATTTTATACAAAGCTTTTCAATTGTCATTTGTTTTTTCTATAGTTACTGGCATGGCTATTGGGTTTATGATAATTGCATTTATTTTGTCTGCTTTAGTGAAACGGTTTTTTAAGACGAACAATAACCGTTATAAGGAGTTTTTATCATATTTATGGCGGTTTAAGCTATTATTTTTAACAAATTTATGTTACACCTTGGGGTTATATATTCATAATTTTGTCTTTTGGAATTTTTCATCCTTATCAAATGTTGTGGCGGGTACTTTTATATCAGCACCTTCTTATGACACAGCTACATTTCTTGCTATGATAACGAATGTTTCTGCAATTGTTATTTTTACAGTTCGAGTAGAGATTAATTTTCATGAACGATATCAGGTTTATTGCCAGCGGCTTTTAGGTGGTACTGGTAAAGATATTACTATTGCAAAGAACAATATGTTTCAAACCTTGGTTAAGGAGATTCTATATATTGTGCAGATACAAGCTAGTATATCTATTATAGTGTTTATGGTTCTCATGATTTTTTCTTCTTATCTTGGGTTTGGAGGAATGATTATAACTATATATCCATTGCTTGTCGCTGGATATTTTGTTATATTTATCATGTATTGTATGATTGTTTTTTTATATTATTATGATGATGGGATTGGTGCGTTTTTATCTTCATTAGTATTTTTTTCGGTTACGTTTGTTGTGTCTATTTTTGCATTACGGTTAAGTCCTGCTTTTTTTGGGATTGGTCCATTTATTGGAGCATTCTGCGGTTGGACAGCAAATTGTTTTTTAGATTGCAATATATTGAAAAAAATATTGACAGGCAGATGTTTTGTAAGGGAGAGCTTGTGAAGCGGGTTTATAAGAAGTCAGAAAGGTAGGTGAGCAGGTTGATTAATAAAAAAATAGTATGTTTTCATAACCCTGATGAAGAAAATGGTTATTTGAGCAATTGGTATTTGTCAGAGTTTCAGGTGGATGGTATAATGTTTTCCTCAATAGAACAGTACATGATGTATCGTAAAGCATGTTTATTTGGAGATAGTGCTATTGCGGATAAGATACTGGAAACAAATGATGTGGTTGATATCAAGACTTTTGGAAGAGCTGTTTCTGGCTATGATGATGTGATATGGAGCGGAATGAGACAGGTTATTGTATATAATGGATTGCTTGAAAAATTTAGGCAGAATGAAGCATTGAAAAAAATGATTTTAGAAACTAAAGATTTGATTTTGGCTGAATGCGCAGTAAAGGATAGGATCTGGGGTATTGGAAGAAGTATGACTGATGAAAACAGATTTAATATGAGTAAGTAGCAAGGGAAGAATTTATTAGGATTTGCACTTATGGAGGTAAGGAATAAATTAGTAAAGTAATAAATGATGAATTTTAAGTTAGACAAAGTTAAAGTCATATCCTTTGCTGTCAAGGAAGTTTAATTATTTTGTAGATACGAGTTCTGATAAAGACATTGGAAGACTCGGACTTATATAAAAAGACACAGCATCGCAAGTGAGAGAAATAAATATTGACATTGTATATGCGTTGTGATATTATGGTGTAGGAGGTGTTCGTTATGAAAACTGCTAATTATAATATTCGGCTTGACCCCATGATTAAAACAAGGGCTGAACAGACTTTTGCCGAGTTTGGGTTAAATCTGAGCGAAGCAATTAACGTGTTTCTGCATATGTCTATTAAGCGAAATGGGTTTCCGTTTGAAATTCGAGAACCCAAACTGAACTCTGATACCCTGTTAGCCATACAAGAAACTGAGCAAATTATGGAAGATTATTCTAACGGTTCCCGCATACCCAAGTCGTTCTCCAATGCGCGTGAAATGTTTGCGGCAATGGATTTGGAAGACGAAGCGGAGGGGGACGATGAATAAATACACTCTGTTCTTTGCAATAGTAATTAGATAAGTGTTTATCGCTTTTCTGCTAAGAAAGGTTATTGAATATAAAGAGAAAAATCGTCAACAAGAAGCTTTATATGAGTTTGGTTATTAGTTTCTGCATCATATATATTAATTAGACAATTGAATCGACACATTATTATTAGCTGGAGGAATGTAA
Organism: Holotrichia oblita; assembly: GCA_023690525.1. Lineage (NCBI taxonomy): Eukaryota > Metazoa > Arthropoda > Insecta > Coleoptera > Scarabaeidae > Holotrichia > Holotrichia oblita. The sequence continues at coordinate 118,198 of JALQSN010000091.1, read as the reverse complement.
AATCATGGATAGAATTAAAGGAAGCATGGCAGGAGCAAGCTCTTTACAGATAACTGAAAAAGCTCCCTATTTAGATAAGGCAAGCAAGGAGATCCTCTCTAATAAAGAGTTCCTTGCCATAATATTAAAGTATACAGTGAAAGAATATGCTGATATGGAATTCAAGGACATAGCAGATTGTATAGAAGCAGACTCCATAAGCAGAACAGCCGAGGTATCGCCTGCTAGGGCAAATGCCGGAAGGATTACAGGAGTAAATACCGAATTTTCAGTATTAGATGAAGTGCTGACCAAGTTTGACATCCTGTTTAAAGCTGTAAATCCAAAACTCTCGAATGAAGAGACCACCTATTATTTACATCTAGATATTGAACCTCAGAATGACTACAGTCCAGGTTACCCGATTGAAAAAAGAGGGATCTACTATATGTCAAGGATGATTAGCTCGCAGCTTGTGCTGTTGACAGAAGATACAGACTACAATGGAATTGAAAAAGTATATTCAATCTGGATATGCAGGAAGCGTATTCCTAAAGCATTGCGCAATACAATGTCCATGTTTGAAATTAAAAATACATATAACAGCAAAGACATATCTCTAAATAGTAAAGCATATGATTTGATGACTATGGTTATATTACGCTTAGGCAATCCAGAAGATGATAATAATGAAGATATATTCAAGATACTTAATGCGCTGTTTTATCCAAGAGAACAGAAATCATATGAGATATTGAAAGAATATGTTGATTTCAGTGAAGTTTTGGCTCAGGAGGTGAAAGAATTGTCAGGATTAGGTGAAAGTGTGTTTTATGAAGGCGTTGAAGTAGGCATTGAAAAAGGTGTCGAAAAAGGTGTTAATCAGGAACGTCATGAGATTGTTAAAAAACTCAGTAAAAAAATGGATGCCCCTTATATTGCGGAAGTTACAGAATTGCCAATTGAAGAAATTGAGAAAATATTAAAACAATGATCATTGAAGCCAGCAGATAAGGCTGTATGTTACTGGAATTATATAGGCCTTACTGAAAAATAAACAAAAGCCTTAATCAATCCCTTTTTTATCCATTTTAAATTTGCATTTCACTAGGTTTTTTCATTGTTTTTTCTAATTTATTTTTATATTTTATTTTATTTTTAAAAAAATACACAACAATATAGGGCATCTCATTTTCCTTTTTTGATGCCTTTTTATTTTTTTCTTCTTATTGTATTTTCATTTATGCCATTTTTAATTTTTGGCTTAATTTTTTATTGATGTTTAACATCAATATCTCTAAACTGATTGATGTCTCGCTTGTCTCCTGCAGTTTTGTCATTATTAAACCTAATGTATTTTTCCTCTTGGCATTGCCTAATTTACCTTCCACTTTCTGCCTTGCTTTCAGATCCTTGACATATGCTTTCCTTAATTCTTTATCTTTTATTATTGGTTCTTTATTTGTTTTATTACCCAAGAACCTTATTCCATTTTTGGCACAGAATGACTTGTTATCTTTCGTTTTATATATGTTGTCTGCTAACACTACTTCCGGGAAATAACCGTATTTATTTTTATATTCTTTTATAGAGTCTATCAGGTAGTCGCCCTCGTTGAAATTGTCCCATGATAACTTATCCAGGCATACATACCCATTTATTACCGCTATCTGTATTTTTGCTCCAAATTCGACTTTATTCCTTACTTTATTTCTTACAATTGGTAGCTTTACATATGGCTGGGATATGCTCACTATCCTGTCTTTTACATGGTTCTTTTTATCATTTATCATCTCTCTCTCTTTGCGCCACTAAAACTTTTATGGTGTTAAAATCTTTTATCTGCTTACTCTTTAAAATCCCTTCCAATTCGTAATTGTTTATTTTTAACAACCCGTACATTTTCTCAATATGCCGGAGATCCCTTTCTACAAACTGAAGCAAATGCTTTACCAGTTTTCTTACCTTATAGCCTTTTCCCTTTGTAAATTTCAAGAAAACCTTATGTGCAATTTTACGATATGTCCTTGGTTTTTCAATGTCTGCAAGTCCAATCTGAATTATAAATGCATAAATTAGATCTATTATTACCTCAAGTTTTTCTCTTGCTTCATTTAAAAGAGATGCATCCTGCGGAAACCTTATGTCCTGCGGGGCGCATGTTGCATCTAAGATCAATTCGCCTTTGTTTGCTTTTTCATCGTTTCTTTCTTCCTCTTCTTTTAAAAAAAAATCATCGTTTATGCGGTTGATCAGATCAGAGGTTATCCTCTTCCTAAAATGAACCAGCATTGATGAATGAAATGGTTTTCTTGTTTGATATTCTGTAAATCCTATAAAATATTGTAAGTATGGGTTTTCCATTATTTGATCAACAGTTTCCTCGTCAGTCAATCCTAATTTTTTTTGAATTATTAATGCACCTAATGCAACCCTAAAACTTTTTGCCTCTGCTCCTTCGTTTTCACTAAATTGTGATGCATATTCATCTTCAAATTTGCTCCATGGTATCTCGTTTGACAATATTACCCATCTGTTATTTGGATTTAGATCACCTTGAAATGGTAATATGAAATCTAATTTTATTTGATTATAATCTACCTTTTTATACATTATATGCCTCCAAATGCAAGATTTTAATGAGTTTCTATTAAATTTCCTTGCATCTATTATACCATTTTATACCCTTAACTGCTAGTGTTTATCATATTTTCGACCCTTTTCAGTAAAGTGTTATATAAGAGTAGAAGTACCAAACTCAGGATTATAAGAAGCGTTAATATACTGCTTAGGTAAAAAGTCGCAATTAATAAATTATTTTGTAATTATGCTATTTTAAAATAGAATGCCAAAAGAATAAAAAGTTAAACCTATATTATATTGTGGTTAGATTCTCTTTAATGAGGTCTGACCACTTTTTAAAATATTTATACATTAAATTTTTGGCATATAATGATAATTTACTTTGACCATACATAATAATATATTTTTTTAAGGTGAGGCGTTTTTTGTCAATAACTTGTTACTAACAAAACAATTATCTGTAAAAGAAATAACCGGTGCGAATTTGCCCACTCTACTGCGTGAAAATGAGCAGTTTTGGAAGTTAGTTGATAATGATTGGTTATTATCATTTTACAAATACCTACTTGAAGAGCAACGTAGTATGCTTGGCAAATCAGGAGATTTTGCGCTTGTATCCATAATAAAGTCTATGGATGATACTTTCCTGCCAGCTTATGCCTACGAACGTAGTACTCGTATCCGAAAACCCAATATTTTTCGTATCCCTCATCATGCTGGAAAAAAAGCTGGGCAATTGAATTTTGTTTCGGATTTTGTTTTGGAGCATTGTAGCGATTTTCTTGATGCAATGGAGATTAATGAACCTGATGGATTCGACTATCTTATTAAAGAATTAACAAGTCAATATGATGATAATAATGAACTCAGTGAGGATGTTGAACTATCACAGGTGAAACGCGCAATCAAATATCTAAGAGAAGATAATAACAATAACGCAATTAAAGAGTTTAAGAATAAGTTATGGCTCCGTTATATATCGCCAAAGGGTGAGCGTGGTAACATTACAACCTATGAAAAAACTCAACTGTATAGCGCAAACGACACATTTGGCTTCTCACTTTACGAGTATTTTGCTGGAACCAATTGTAATGTTGGTATAATTGATGAAGAATTTTATCTTGAAAATGGAATCAAAAATAGTGATATAGATATGCTTACAAGAAGTATCTTAAAATCAACAGTAATAAACAAAGGGGATGAAAGGTGGTCTGATGGTGCTGAGTGCTGGAATTGCGGTGATTTCAAGCGGTATATGACTTTTGATTACTTCTCTGACATTATTAACCAAGTTTTTAGCGGGAATAAAACCAAATCTGCATTATTGTTTTTTATGCTCAAACGTGTTGAAAAGCACTTAAAAGGGGTGTATAAACGTGGTGCATATAGACAAGATAAAATCTTTGCAGAGAGTACAATAGTAATAATATTAAAACAAAATAAATGGTTATTAAATAAAAATGGCAATTTAGTATATCCGAGAGAAATAACTCGAAACGAACTGGATGAAACACTATATGGTGCTGTTGACCACAACTCAGCAATTTATACAATTCTAGGATTTAAAGAAGATCCTTTTGATACATATATTGAAGGGCTGAAAAATCTCTCTATTGAGCAGAAATTGTTGCTTATTCAACAGATAAAATTTCATTACAAGAAGAAGATGATATCTATGACCCAACAATAACGGTTGACGATGAAGAACCTCCAATGGAGGCAATCAGAGATATTAAAAGGTTAACAGAAAAAACCATTGAAGCATATTATAATGCTCAGCTTGTAGAATATAAACCAGTTACTCGAAGCATCCGTGTAAGCGGCGGTGGTGAACGTGCGCATATCAAACACCGATATAATGGATTTTGCCAAATTTGTGGTTGTAAAAGCGACTATTGGGAAACACCGGAAATATTTCTAGAGCCGAAAAAAGAATTGGAGCAAATGTATCTATCGCTTTGTTGTAACTGTGCGGCGGAATACCGCCGTTATCGTAATGATGTTTATATTATGGATGTGTTCAAACAAGGATTGTTAGATGCTTCACTCTCTGAAAAAAAAGTTGATATAACAAACCACAGGCAAATCTACTTTACACAGAAGCACTTATTTGAGATTCAAACCATTCTCAAAGAAATGGAGAGAGAGTAATGGCACAACATTTATCTATTCGAGTTCCATGGCATGACAGCGGATGGAACGGATGCGTTTGCAAATATCCTGAGCGAAATCAAACCTGCCGTGTCTTAATGAATATTGCCGAAAAGAAAGACGACCTAATAGAAGCTCAGTGTGCAGGTTGTAAAATCGGTGATGATAATATTGACAAGCCTCCGTGCTTGATGGAATCAGGCGCGTTTATGTCTGCACATACAATCAGTGAAATCAAGAGTCACCCATACACATACGAAAAGCATTATAACCATATCCTTCCTACTGAAATTGTGCTTTCACCTTATTCTTTCGTAAGTACGCCATACAGATGGATGTTAAAAAGCGAAGATTCAACTTCACCAAATACGCGTTTTTATACACGCTATGACCCAAATATTGAATTAAAAGTAGGGAGTAATAACTGGATTTCAAATGGAATAAATCAAAAGCGTATATTTGATTACTTCTATCAAGATGTTAAGCAAAATGAATCACTTATAATCGCATATGCGAAAGCTGTTCCATTTATCGAAAACCCAGGGCGTGTAATCATCGGCATTGGACGCATTGCATCTATTGATGAATTAAAGGAGTATAATTACTCTGAACCACCGGATGGTAAGAATAAGATGTATTCTTATCTTTGGGAACGTCAAATCAGACATACAATTCGCGCTGACCGAAATGATGGATTTTTGTTTCCATTTGCTGAAATTCAAAATTACCTGCGCAATAACCCTGATTACGATGTAGAAAAGCTTATAGTTATTGCACCAGAAGAATACCGAGACGAGTTCTCATACGCTGCCGAACACCTGTCACACGATGCGTTGATACAAACGCTGAACAAGACAATCGAGGTATTGCGAAATTATGAAGACTTGGGCATTAGCGATACTGTAAACTGGATTGATGTTATAGAGTGGTGTGAAAATCGTCCGCATGAAGCTTGGATTGACCGAGGAGCGTATCCAGGTCTTGGTGCGGTACTGTCTGCAATTGGATTGCTGTATGGCTTCGATATTGCAAAGGCACTTAAATCAAAATACAACGATATCGAGTTATGGAATAATATCTGTGATGGTATTGATAACCTTGTTAAGTTATTGCCACGCATGCAAAAGCCGATTGCAATGTTGCTGACGAACACACTCCGCGACGATTTTGAGGAGATAATTGATAAAAATATGGACTATTTACAATTGCTCTGTCGAATATCTTTATCTCCTGAGCAAGCATGTTTGCCGCTGGACGATGGTTTTGGGAATAAACTAAAATATGCTCAACATATAACTGATATTCACAAGCGTGATTACTCGGTTGATATTTTTGCAAATCCATATTTATTATACGAAAAAACCTATATGCTTGAACCTATGTTACAAATAGGAATTGGTAAGATCGATATTGCCATGTTTCCTCCTGATGATGTTTTAGAGTATTATTTTGATGACACAGAGCGTATTGTAAGCGAAACTGATGACCAACGTAGGATCCGTGCAATTGTCACATCAATATTAGAGCTTGAAGCCGAAAAAGGAAGCGACTTAATGCTGTTAAACAATGTTGTGGAAAAAGTCGTGATGTTCCGCTCAGACTTACCAAACATTGAAACAAAAATAAAGGCACGAACCATAACAAATAAAAGAAGAGTTGATTTCTTCAGTGAAATATTTACACAATTATCAGTTGAAGTATTAACCGATGATGGTAACAGACAAGAAATAGCATTACAGTTGAATCGAATAAAGGCAATCGATGGTGTAATAAATAGAATTGTTTGTGAAAAACTGGCTAAAACCAATAATATCAATGACAATTGGGAAAAGAAGCTTGATTCGGTACTTAAGTATGAAAAACGTTCAAATCCCGAACATGAGGTTGCCGCTCGTGCTGAGAAAGTCGTAGCAATCGAAAAAATGGCAAAATCACAAATCTCAGTTCTTACAGGTGGAGCTGGCACAGGAAAAACCACAACACTTGTAGCACTATGCCAAAATGAAGAGATACAGCGTGGTAGGATATTAATATTAGCTCCGACGGGAAAAGCACGAGTTGTGTTAAGTCAAAAATTACGCGAACAAGGAATTGAACATACAGCAAAGACTTTGTTCCAATATTTGCAAACGACAAACCATTGTAATTATAATACTTGGTCATATTATTTAACAGGTAAAAAAGATGAAGGTGTAGCTGACACAGTAATTGTTGATGAGTGTTCTATGCTCACAGAGGAAATGTTTGGTGCGTTGCTTGAAGCCGTACAAAAAGCAAAACGTATTATTCTCGTTGGTGACCCAAATCAATTACCACCAATTGGAACTGGAAAGCCTTTCTTCGAGCTGGTTCAAAAATTACGATATGAGTCTGGACAATCAAACTATGCAAATTTGCTTGTTTCAAACAGGCAAAAACAAGGTGACGATGATGCTGTTCGCTTAGATGTTGAATTAGCAAAGCTTTTCACGGATGACCTATCCGCAAATATCAGCGAAAATATTTTTGAAGAGCTTGCTCATGACACGGAAAATATTGAATTTATAAAGTGCGAAGATGCTATGGAGCTTCCAGACATAATTAACGAAACACTTCGCAAAGCAGTAGGTATTACAGATGTTGACAGCTTTGATTTTTCATTAGGCGGCACAGTCAATGATGGATGGATGAATTTTAACAACGCTGATAAAGTGGATGAATGGCAGATTCTAACACCGTATAAAAACGATATAGCGTCAGGTTCTTTAAGTATTAACAGATGGATTCAAAATATATATCGGATATTAGGTGATGAGTCATCGAATTATTACAAACGAAGGACTCCCTCGAAGCTTGGTCTCGACGCAATCTGTTTCGGAGAAAAAGTTATAAACATCGTTAACCAAACACGAGATAAATGGGGAGTCTTTTCACCAATAGGCTTGCCGATGGAAAATTGTGCAAGGTATATAGCCAATGGTGAAGTAGGAATTGTAACTGGCTTCAAAAACGATACACATCTCATTCAGTTTTCATCACAAAAGGGGTATGCTTATAATTACAGCAACGGTGTAACAGATTCTGACCAGACTTTAGAGCTTGCTTATGCATTGACGGTTCATAAAGCGCAAGGCTCGGGGGCACAAAACAACTATTTTTATACTTATCGAACCTGAGCGCGGTATTGACCCATTCGTTACGCGAGAATTGCTATATACAGCGCTCTCAAGGCAGTCGGATAAGGTTTTCGTCATCTACAACAAAGAAGCGAGTGAACTTAAAAAATACTCTGCGCCAGAATACTCAGATTTAGCTAAACGAAAGACGAATCTATTCTTCGTTCCTGTCATTCGCGAATTGAAATCAGATCTATATGACAGCAAGCTAATCCATACAACATTAAAGGGTGAGCGTGTACGCTCAAAGTCAGAACTTATAGTTGCAAATCTGCTGTATAACTCTGGTATCAAGTATGAATATGAGCAAGAATTAAAACTTAATGGTTATGATAAGCCGATAAAGCCTGATTTTACTATAAAAAAATCCAATAAAGGCATAGTTTACTGGGAGCATCTAGGAATGCTCAGTGAACACAGATACCGTAAGGATTGGGAACGAAAATGTAAGCTCTATGCCGATAATAATATTACAGTTGAAAATGGAAATTTGATTACATCAAGGGATGTATCTGGCGCTATAAACTCGCAGGAGATACAAGAGCTTATCAACAAGCTATTATCGTGAATAACTATGTGTTGATAGAGTGAAAATATTCCTAACCACACTCATGTCAAGAAAATGACATTGTCCTATAAACTGAAAGTCATTTGTTACTGTCCAGCAGTGACTAAAGTTTTCCAACAAGCATATGATAAATAAAGTATGAGAAGAACAAATAACGATATATATCGACAGTTAGAAGAAGTGACAATTAAATATGAAACCCTCCTTTTGGAAAACAAAAAACTAATAGCAGAAAACCGCGACATCCGAGCCGAGAACACAAGGCTACGTAATAGAAGAACGTATCCAAAAAGCTGTGGAAGAAGCTGTAATGAAGGCAGTTGAACCCTTACATGCGGCAATTGCCGAAAAAGATAAGGAGATTCTGCAGTTAAAAGTACAGATTAACAAGGATTCATCAAATTCTTCAAAGCCTCCAGCAACAACGGGTTCAAGGAAGTTAAATTATTTTGTAATTATACTGGATATTTTTATATTAATATGATAGATTATTCATATCCTGACTTTTGCAGTATGTATGTTCTTTTTGACCGTCAAATGTGCTATTCTAAAGCCTTTTGACGGTCCTGCCATCGGAAGTTTTATGTTGTGTATTTTTATTATTTTTTGGTTTGTAAAATTTTTTTTATTTCTGCTTTTGTCATATACTTTTTACTTAAATCGATTTTAAAAAGTTTTTCCATTCTTTCTATTATTTCATCTCTATAATCAAATAGATAATAATTCTGTTCCATATAACTACATGAATAATTAATCAGGCTTTCACGTATCTGCCTGACAGGAAATTCCTTTCCCGTCATATGTTCAAGCACCCTCATTACTAACAGGCTGACAAAACATATAAGAAAATGCGCATTGATATGTTCTTTGATCCGTAAATATACTGGTAGCGTTGAATTCGCTTTTTATTATTTTAAACGATTCTTCGATTTCCCATAAGCCATGATAAGTATCCCTCATCATTTTATCAGGCATATGGATTTCACTTGTGACAATTGAATAGTATCCATCATATTTTTCTTCTTCATTGATTTTTCAAGATCAAGTGAAAGATCCAGTCCATCAGCTATCTCACCAGTACCTTTTATGAACTTTATGTTTTTTACATATGCACCTGCACCATAACTGGTAAGCCGCGTATAATTCGATGGATTTTTAATCATGTCCATTGCCTTTCTAAGTACATGCTCACGTTCTTTTTTCTGTTTATCTGCATATTTCTTGGAATAATAAGACATTTGTTTCTGATATGTCACCATCCTTGAGCTTCTTTTTCCTTTTGAATTTTTCAGGTGGACCGTCTTGGCATATACTCTTGACTTATGCATGAAAAATACTTTTTCACCATTATCTCCCTTTTCTTCGTCTCTAACATAGCCTGATTTGTCAAGGACCCATGCCTTGAATTCCTTGTCAGCACCAAGAATGCTCTGCCCATAAACATACCCATCATTCCCTCTTGTACTTTCATCATTTTTACCAGAAAGAAATACTGTATTATCACTCGTATTCAATCCCCTGTCTGCGACTGCTATAATTCTTTCTATATTATAGTCATTTTTAACCCTGTTGATAATTGGCAGCAGGGATGTTTTTTCACTTTCACCTCCAGAAAATGTATTGAATGCAAGCGGAATCCCGTTAGAATCCATAAGCATTACCATCTGTACTATAGGGTCGAGTATGTGTTCCTTTGATGGTCCCTTATGCCTGAATCCTTTTTCAATTAATCCGCCATTATCATCATAAGTGTTTTCATCGCCATATGGAATTTCAAAGTAATAATTCGTGACATCATAATAAGCAAGCTGGTCATCAATAGTAATAATCTTCCTGACATGTTCATATAGATGCTTCTGCGGCTGATCTGAATAGTCAGAAAAATAATCAAAGGGAGCGGTATACATCATCAATTGAAAACTTGAAGTTTTCAAAAAACAAATCTTTAGTATCATAAGCCTTTTTCTTTGAAGAAGGAAAGAGGAAGCGGTTAAAGACTAAAAGACTGAATATGCTGTTAAGGTTATACCCCGCGTCCAGATGTTTCTGCTTAATTATAAAAAAAAGTGTTTATGCCTAATATATTATATATATGCTTAGGAACTGCATATCCTACATTTTTTCGATTGTTTGTACTGCCAGAAAGACGCTGTTTTATATCAATTGACAGTGATCCTGCTGGAATATTAGAATGTTCTTTTGCAATAGCATCAAAATGAGCTATCGGGTCATCATAGATCTTTTTCAGCTCATCATAATAGCCCAGCTTTTCAATAGTTTTTTGTTTTACTTTTCCATCAACGCGGTATCCCTGCACGAATGAGAGATACAGCTTACCTTTATAGCCGATGCTCTTTTTTAAATACATAATAATATACCTCCAATGCCATTATATCACATTCAACGACATTCCACAACAAAAATATTCATAAATCTTGACAAAAAAATAGCTTGTAACCATTGGATTTATAAGCAGTTACAAACTATATAGAACATGCGTACTGCAAAAGAACGGTGATTCTTTGCTGTCAATGAAGTTAAATTATTTTGTAATTATACTGGATATTTTTATATTAATATGATAGATTATTCATATGCTCTCAAGTTTGGAACTAAAATCGAGCTAAGCATTTGTATAATGGCATTAACTCGATTTGCCTACCTGTGGTATTTGTCGCTTTTTTAGAAATATCTGATAAGTAGAAAAGGTTTTTACAAATGAATAAGAAATATGATATAATAAGGTGTCTGATTTTTCAGGCATCTGTTTTATTGTGGGAAAGATCATAACATTAATAAATAATTCGTGTAATCTATTTTTATAATATATTGCAGGACATTAATAAAGATTTATAAAATTTGGAGGTACAGATGGATAAAAAAGTTATTTTATATCATGGTAGTCCTAACAATATAGTTATACCAACTTATGGATTGGGTGAAGACAGACATGATTATGGCAGAGGATTCTATTTAACAGAAAATATTGAATTAGCAAAAGAATGGGCAGTGTGTAATCCAGTAGATGTAAGTGGATGGGTACATAAATATGAACTTGATTTATCTGAATTAGCAATATTAGATTTTTCGCAAGAAAACATCCTATCTTGGTTAGCTGAACTTATGAAGCATAGACAAGCAGATGATTCAAAAAGATATAGGGTTTTATCGAAGAAATTTGTAGAAAAGTACAGCAGGGTGTAGATAAATTTTCTGAGTAGTATGTAAATTTGCACAAAAAACTTTTTAAGGTTATTGTAAATGAGATTATAAATGTTCATTTTTGTGCAGAATTTTTGACCAAAATGATTGCATTAATACAATTGATTGTTTATTTTATAATATACTCAGAAAAAATATCTACACCCAGTACAGCATAGATACATTGACTTATGATGTTATTAAGGGTTGGCGGGCAAATGCGTCTTATTTTTATATTGCGAAAGCATTTGTAAGAGATGAAATAGATATAGGAATATTAGAAGAATTACTTTCTCTTGGTGGTTTAGGAGTACAGTATTGCATTAAGACTAAAAAGGCATATTCTAAATTGCAGGGGATGGAAGAATTGATATCTATAAACTATTGCGAATTTAATCAGAAGTATAACGAAAGAGATCTTTGCTGACTCGTGAAAAAATGAAAAATTTAATTAATTCTGATAAAAATGAAGTAAGTAATGTGTTTAGTACATTGATGTAAGGCAGGAGGTTATGATTATGTATGCTTATGAAGAGTCATATTTAAAAGAGGTCGTTGAGGCACAAGGTAAATTGTTTGATGAAGTTTCAGAGTATGCACCAGGAATCGATGTTGAAGGTTTTATTAAAAAATATATGATAAGCAAAACAAGGCAATTTATTGATAATGGACAGGCATATGTCTGTACACTTAATTCAAAAGAGCTATGGGATTATTTTTGTAAAACAGATAACTATAAACCAATGAAGGGTGATTCGTTTGGCGGTTTTTCTGCAGATTGGATTGGTCAATTTTATGCTTATTTTCAATGGTATTATAATATGACCAGCAAAAGAGCGATTGAGTTAGTGCCGTTGAATTTTATTCGTGCGGCATATAATGGATTACATGATTTGGATTTGGATTTGGCAGTCAGAAAGGTAGGTGAGCAGGTTGTTTAATAAAAAAATAGCATGTTTTCATAACCCTGATGAAGAAAATGGTTATTTGAGCAATTGGTATTTGTCAGAGTTTCAGGTGGATGGCATAATATTTTCCTCAATGGAACAGTACATGATGTATCGTAAAGCATGTTTATTTGGAGATAGTGCTATTGCGGATAAGATACTGGAAACAAATGATGTGGTTGATATCAAGACTTTTGGAAGAGCTGTTTCTGGCTATGATGATGTGATATGGAGCGGAATGAGACAGGTTATTGTATATAATGGATTGCTTGAAAAATTTAGGCAGAATGAAGCATTGAAAAAAATGATTTTAGAAACTAAAGATTTGATTTTGGCTGAATGCGCAGTAAAGGATAGGATCTGGGGTATTGGAAGAGGTATGACTGATGAAAACAGATTTAATATGAGTAAGTGGCAAGGAGAGAATTTATTAGGATTTGCACTTATGGAGGTAAGGAATAAATTAGTAAAGTAAAAAAGGGATTTTTCTTTTGAAAGAGGGTATTTTTACTGATATATACGAACAATTATTATACAATAGCAAGAAACGATTACCTGTTTTTACAGGATATTAAAAATGGTAATTTTATAATAATATAGCAATTCAATCACAGCAGACAGCAGAAGAATATTTAAAGCACTTAGTTCGGTGTTTATATACTTCCTGAAGTATGGAGTTTTTATCATATTTATGGAGGTTTTAGAATGCCAAAAGAATAAAAAGTTAAACCTATATTATAATATTGGTTTAACTTTGAATCCTCTTACACTATCATGATGTTCTTTGCTTATGCACTAAAATATTCTTTTATTTATTTTTATATAACTGTTATTTGGCTTAAAATTGAAATGATGCATTATTTCCCCTTTATTCTGTTATCTGATACTGTCTTATTTCTTCAACTGTCATAGTATGATATCTTTGAAGCTTGCTCTAGGCTCAATCCTAACCCCAGTGCTTCTTTTGCTGAGGTTACTGCTCTTTTTCTTTCGCCTCTAGCCTCACCTCTAGCCTCGCCTCTAGCCTCGCCTCTAGCCTCACCTCTAGCTTCTGCCATCTTAAGGTCGCTCCTAAGATCAAGCTCAAAGATAAGTTCGCTTTCATACTGCTGTCTTTCCTGCTTGCGTTTGCTTAACTCATTTAATATCCCAGCTCCCAATCTTATCCCTTCCTTCTTGGTGATTATCTTATTGATTAATTCCCTCTTGCTTTCGTCCTGCACATGCCTGATGAAGAATGCCCACATTTCAAGGTCTGTCATCTCGTCTGCAGTCTTATATGATATCTTGTCAAGCTTGGGCAGCTCTATGAATATGATTGTCTCATCATCCGATAAGTCTTTTCCTGTCTTGTCCCTGTAACGGTAATCGCTTATTAATCCTTCCTTCTCCTTGAACATCATAAAGTTCGTGAAGCAGATAAGGTAGCACTTTTTCAGCGCACTATAATCTAAGCCCTCGATCGGCTGGCTTACATATGCCTTTGATATTATGAACTGCGAACGCTTCCCGAAATCGTATTCCCTATTTATCTGCATTTCAATTATTGCTTGTTCGCCGTTTTTAAATGTCGCTCTTATATCGAATATGGACTTCTTCATTTTCTTTCCGCCTACTGGTATCTGGGGATTGACTACTGTCAGGTCTTCTATCTCCTCATCAGGCTTAAGCACACTGTTCAGAAGGTCTATTAATGCACTTTTTGAACGCTTTTCATCAGCTGTGAATAAACGCTTGAAGACATAATCAGACATCGAGAACCAGTATCTTACTGTCTATATCTATTCCTATATATTCGGTGATTAATAATTCTTTGCTTTGCAGTCTGAAAAGCTTGCGATATGGATTTTTAGACTGCAAAGCATTAGAATTATTTATCACCGACTATATAGTTCTCTTTTTATTAATTCTTTCTGTGCTTCATCTAACAAGGATTCTATCCACATCCCGCCATTCAATGCATGTTCAAAACCTGACAGGGTGTTCATCTTCACTTCATCTTCCATGTTGCATTATATTCCTTTGCTGTTGTATTATATGTCGTTTTTTAAGCCTTATCAGTAAGTACAGGCTGATTATACACTGATGTACTTCTGTCTATATTATATCAGCTGATATATGCTTTGTAAAGCGTGGTTTTGTCTCAGACGAAGATAAGACTCCTACTGAGATAAAGCCTCTAGCGGATTGCAGAGCAGTTCCAAGATATTATGTCAAGGAAGTTAAATTATTTTGTAATTATACTGGATATTTTAATATTAATGTGATAGATTATTCATATACTGAATATATACTCCGTCACCAAAAGATTTTCAATTAATTGGACATTAAAACTCATATACGCAGAAGCAGGTATGCTTCTACTTTTGATATCTGGTTTCAAATGCAATTTGCGTTAGAAAATATTTAGGTGACTGAGTATGTGCAAAAGGTCAGCCGTTAGGAAAGGAGAAGATCAAGATGCAATATGAAAGTTTTGATGAATTCTCTGTCACATATAGTATTGTTATTGTGAAAGCTGTTGATATTATACTATCTTATAAAATAGAAGATCTTGCATCAATAATTTTATTTGGAAGCTGTGCTAGATTAAATATACATTCAGGGAGTGATGTTGACTTACTTATCTTAACAAAATCACGAATTAATGATTATCTGATAAGAAACGATATCAAAAGCGAAATGGATTTTTTAAGTAATAAGATATCGATTGATATCTTATTTACTACAGTTGAACTTTTTAATCATAATGATTTACGTATTTATAATATCATTAAAAAAGAAGGAATTTATCTTTTGAAAGAGGGTATGTTTACTGATGTATACGAACAATTATTATACAATAGCAAGAAACGATTACCTGTTTTTACAGGATATTAAAAATGGTAAATTTTATAATAATATAGCAATTCAATCACAGCATACAGCAGAAAAATATTTAGAATATTAAAGACGCATAATTTGGTAAATTTATATCGAATTATAGAAGATTGCGGCATTAATCTAAATTTAGATGAAGGTTCTTTGTCTGTGTTAAAAGATTATTAATTTACAGCAAAGTATCCCGGAGATGACTTTATTGTAGTAACAAAAGACAGGCTTGAAAAATGTGTTCAGCTGTTAGAAGAGATACATTCAAAAATAGAAGATTTTTTGGTGTTAAAGCAGTATTGTATAAAGTGTGGATTAAAGCTGTCATCAGATGGTGCATGTTCAAATTTATATTGTCAATAAAATAATACAATGTCATTAAGTATAGTTACTTGTATGTAATTATATGGCAAATACATTGTGGTTAGATTCTCGATAATGGGGTTCTAGCCACTTTTGTAAAGTCTGAAGATTCTTTTTTTGCACTATAAGTCATTTTGTGCGTAAATTATATAATTTTATGCTATGTACTTGATTTTCACCTTTGATTAATGCTATACTGTGACATAATGCAAAAATATTTGATACTATTTTACAGGATTTATAGTAATGATGACAAAATAATGCTAATTTAGGGGATTAATATGGCTACTACTCAAACGAACCAGCTAAGGCTTGGTGAGGTTTTACTTGATGCGGGATATATAACTGAAGAACAGCTTGAGTATGCATTGTACATTCAAAAATCATCAGTGAACAAGAAACGTCTCGGTGAGGTACTTATAGAAAATAATATCATTACCGAAAACCATATGCTTACAGCGCTGGTAAAACGGTTAAATATTAAACATGTCTCTTTAAGTGATTCGCGAGTAGATCTTGATGCAGTAGCAAAGATACCTAAAACTGTTGCAATGAAGCATTGCTTAATAGGCGTTGGAATAAACCGTTCCATTTTACGTATAATTATTAATGACCCTTTAAATTATTACGCAATTGAAGATGTAAAGCTTATTACTCACATGCGCCTTGAGGTACAGATTAGCAATAAATCTGATATTTTACAAGCAATAAATGAGTTCTACTCTGAGATTGAAACACAGAAAGCCGCTAGCGGCGCTAATGAAACTGTGAAAGCCACTACAGGAAGCGACGCACTAAGTTATGTCGATATCACAGAGGTCGCAGATGATACACCAGTTGTCACTTTGATAAATTCTACTCTTTACAAAGCACACAGTGCTGGAGCAAGTGACATACATATTGAGCCGTTTGAAAATACAACACAAGTCAGAATACGTGTGGATGGACAGATTGTTGATTATCTGTCATTATCACAGGCCTTACACAATTCAATCGTTGCCAGAATCAAGATTTTAGCAAGTCTTGATATTGCAGAAAAACGTATACCGCAGGATGGACATTTTCGTGCAAGACTTCAGGACATTGATATTAATGTACGAGTATCTACGCTACCGACAATTTATGGGGAAAAGATCGTAATGCGTTTTATGAGCCAGAGTTCTGTTCTTGATAATGTCGAAACCTTCGGTATGGAACAAGATGATTATGAAAAAATGCTCCGAATTCTTGGTGTACCGCATGGCTTAGTATACATCACAGGTCCGACAGGAAGTGGAAAAACAACAACCCTTTATATGATAATGGAGTATCTAGCCAATCGATTTGTTAATATTACAACTATAGAAGATCCAGTTGAAAAAAATCTTGCAAAGGTTAATCAGACACAGATTAATCCACTAGCAGGATTAACTTTTGAAAGTGGCTTAAGATCCATACTTAGGCAGGATCCAGATATTATCATGATTGGTGAGACGCGTGATTCAGAAACAGCTTCTATATCGGTGCGAGCAGCTTTGACCGGGCATCTAGTACTTTCATCTTTACATACGAATGATTCTGTTTCAGCAATTGTTCGTTTACTTGACATGGGTATTGAGGATTATCTTCTTGCTAATTCTCTTGTCGGTATAGTGGCGCAGAGACTTGTAAAGAAGATATGTCCATATTGCTATGAAGAATATATACCATCAGAAAGTGAGATTCACGCGCTTAGTGGAAATCGTCCTGCTATGCTTGCAAGGGGCAAAGGTTGTCATAATTGTAATAATACTGGTTATAAAGGGCGAATTTCTGTACATGAGATTTTAACTATTGATGGTAAGATTCGTAATATGATAGCTAAACGAGAGCCTACAGAATATATATATGATTATGTTAAAGAAAATGGTAGGCTTAAGAGTCTTCAACAAAGCTTGCTAAAGCTGGTGTTAGAAAAGAAAACATCTGTTGAAGAGCTTCTTAAATTGACTTATTTTGTGGAGTAAAAACACCTATGTGTGTTTTGAAAATATTAATTTGGCTTTTTAAAAGGAGGGGTGCGTAATTTATGGTAAAAACCATGTATTACAATATCTATTTGTGATTATATGGGTTTGAGATGAATAAACATTTTGATTAATGAAAGAAGGAATGAGATGGACATTAAAGAGTCGCTTAGTATAGCAAGAGAGAAGCGCGCAAGTGATGTGCACTTGACATATGGACGTAATCCTATTTTTCGTATTGATGGAACATTAGTTGATACTAATTATAATTTAACATCTGATGAAATGAAAGAACTGATTGTTTCCATGCTTAATGATGAACAACGTAAGAAGATGGAGCGAAAAGTGGATGTTGACTTGAGTTACGAACCAGTAGAGGGAAAACGTCACCGTGTTAATATATATCATCAACAGAAAAAGCTTACTGCGGCGATACGTATCATTAATGATACTACACCGACCTTTGAGGAGCTTGAGGCACCGGAGGTATTAAGAAAACTAGCAGATGAACCAAGAGGACTTATACTTGTAACAGGTCCGACCGGCAGCGGAAAATCGACAACTTTGGCGGCGATGATTGATTACATAAATAAGAATAGAGCTTGTCATATATTAACAATTGAAGATCCAGTTGAATATATATATAAGCATAAAAAGGCAATGATACATCAACGTGATGTGGGAACTGATGCTGAGAGTTTTTCATCAGCACTTAAAAGTGCGATGCGTGAAGATCCTGATGTTATACTTGTAGGAGAGATGCGTGACTATGAAACGATCTCGGCGGCAGTTACAGCTGCAGAGACAGGGCATCTGGTCTTGTCAACTCTACATACAACAGGTGCAGCGGTGACGGTAGATCGTATAATTGACGTATTCCCTCCACATAATCAGCAACAGATTAGAACGCAGTTGGCTGGGGTACTTAAGGGTGTAGTAACACAGACACTGCTTCCTAAAGCAAGGAGTACAGGGCGTATAGCAGCGTTTGAGATTATGCTGGGAACAGATGCAGTATTGAACTTGATAAGAGAGAGTAAATGTCATCAGTTGAATTCAACTATTCAGACTAGCGGGAGATTAGGGATGAATCTGCTTGATACTTATCTGGCGGATCTTGTGCGAAAAGGAACTGTTACTAAACAGGCAACAATGGAAAAAGCAAACAATAGAAATGAGTTGTTATCCGCTGTTGGGCATATGTGATGTGAAAGCTGGGTGTTTATTGGCTTTACATAAAGGAATGTGAAAGAAAATTAATATTAAAAAGGAGTTTAAAAATGAAAAGGTTGAAGACAGTAAAGAACAAAAAGGGTTTTACATTGATTGAGATTATCGTAGTGCTTATTATTTTGGCTATTATGGCGGCGATTGCTGTGCCGTCGATGATTGGGTTTGTTAATGATTCACGTGAACAAGCAATATTGTCAGAGGCTAGGGTCGGGTTGATTGCGGCACAGACAATAGCTACGAAGCATGGGTATACAAATGACCCTGCTGACGCTGTTGCTGGTGGTGGTGTCTTTGCTGTTGCTGAAGAACTTACCAATGCCAAATTAACAGAAACTAATAGTGAATTTCAAAAATTAATACAAGGAGTTAAAGGTGCATTTTCAGATGTTAAAATTCATACTGATGGTAATGTTAAATCCATTACTTATGTTAAAGGAAGTAACTCAATGACATATACACTTAATGTTGGTACAGGTGAAGGCAAATGGGAGAAAACGCCAGAAGACTAACATGATCTTTGTTGAATAATGGCACCAAATGCATAGTACAAATTAGGTATCGTTAGATTATAATTAATAAAGTATAAAAAATAGAACGAGAAGATTAAAGATAAGGAAAGCATAGAAATGATGAATATTACACTGTACATTTACATTTGGCTAATTCTTTTCGGGGCGTGTATAGGAAGCTTTTTAAACGTTGTAATATACAGACTCCCAAAGGGAAATTTTCTTTCAAAATCACGCTCTTTCTGCCCGATTTGCGAAAAAAGTTTAAAGTGGAGTGATTTGATTCCAATTTTTAGCTGGCTTTCACTTAAAGGTCGCTGCCATTATTGCAACACGCGAATATCGCCACGTTATCCTATTGTAGAAGCATTATGTGCTTTATTAGGAGTTATATGCTTTTTTCGCTTTGGAATTGATTTAAAGCTTGTCATAACTTTTTTTTCAGCGGTTATTTTGCTTGCAGTTACATTAATTGATTATGATACTATGGAGATTCCTAACTCACTAATAATAGCCATAATACCATTATCAGTATCTGCAATATGGGTATGGAGTGATATTTCGTTTATTGAACACATTATCGGTTTTTTCATCATCAGCCTACCAATGCTTTTACTTGCTCTTATTATAGAAGGTGCTTTCGGCGGAGGTGATATTAAACTGATGGCAGTATGCGGTTTCTTACTAGGATGGAAAAGCACGTTGTTAGCATTTTTTATTGCTTTACTTCTAAGCGGAGCATATGTGATACACCTTTTAATACACAAAAAGACCAAACGAGGTGAGCATATCGCCTTTGGACCTTATCTGTGTATGGGAGTCGTCGTGGCTCTCTTTTATGGAACAGAAATAATAAATTTTTATTTGAATCTATTCATGTAGTATGGCTGGATGAAAGGTAATATATCTTTCATCCGGCAAGTTTTATATCTATGGCACAAAACATTATAATACAAATCAAACGCAAAACAGAGGTAAAATATGCCTAAATACAGTTATACAGCAGTCGATCTGCAAAACAATAAAGTCATCTCAGATATTGAAGCAAAAGACGACAGCGATTTCAGACGAATATTATGGGATAAAAAATTAGTCCCAATTAAATATAAGACAATTAAGGATAAAAACAGTGGATACCGCTTAAAGGCTAATGAAACTGCCGATTTTTCAAGGCAGTTATCTAGTATGCTAGGAAGCGGTATAACCATCGTGCGAGCTATGGAGATATTAAAAGACAGAGATTTTAAGCCTAAGCTGACACTTGTATACAAGAATCTACATAGAGACGTTCAACAAGGTTATACACTAACAGAGGCGATGAAACAACAGCCAAAGGCTTTTCCAGAACTGTTAGTTAATATGTATGCCTCAGGAGAAGCCAGCGGTCAATTAGAAAAAGTATCTGGAAAGATGGCTGTACATTATGAAAAAGAACACCGTCTGAATGGAAAAATCAAATCAGCTATGACCTACCCAATTATACTGCTTGCCGTTATGGCAGTGGTAGTTATGCTTATATTTACAGTTGTTTTACCATCATTTTTTGAGATGCTCGAAGGTATAAAACTTCCAGTGCTAACACAGGCAATGATTTCATTAAGCGGTTTTTTAGAAAGTTATTGGTATTGGGTTATTATAGTAATATTGATTATGATTGCCGTCTTCCAATATCTTCTTACAAAAAGAAAGGTTGCTTTATTTGTTGACAGAAAGAAGCTTAGTTTTCCAGTGATAGGCAAGCTCCTTAAGATAATCTACACTGCTAGATTCGCACGTACTCTGTCATCACTTTATTCTAGTGGCGTATCCATGATAACAGCTTTGGAGATAACCTCGACAATTATTGTAAACAAGTATATAGAATGCCAATTCACTGAACTTATTAAAAATGTCAGGAACGGTGAGCCTTTATCGGCATCAGTAGGCTTAATAGACGGATTTGATAAAAAACTTTCCACAACGATATTAATTGGTGAAGAGTCTGGACGTTTAGACAGTATGCTAGAATCAACCGCTGAAAGCTTTGATTATGAAGCAGAGATGGCGACCGGACGGTTAGTACAGCTTCTAGAGCCGTTAATGATAGTAGTAATGGCAGTTATAATAGCTCTGATATTGCTATCGGTTGTACCAGCGATATTCACGCTTTATGAAAACGCAGGGAGTATATATGGCTAGGAATCTGTAGTATATATTTGATTTCTTAAGGTTAAATAGTATACTATATATTCGGAGATTAATAATTCTTTGTTATTAAAATATAGCAAAGAATTATTTACTGCAAAATATACCAAGTAACCAAAAGTAATTCCAATAACTGGATATAAAAATCCATATACTAAAGATTTTCATATCTAGTTATACGAATTTCTAATGGTTACGTAGTATATGTAGATACAGATATAATTCAAGTTATTGACAAGATAGGGGACACATATGAGATCATCTGTTTATATTTCATCAGAAAAAATTGAAGTAATTGGCTACACTAAATCAGGCAAAACTGTCAAGATAAATGATTATATAGAGTATTCCTTACCAGAAGGGACAATGATTAATGGTAAGATTATTGATCAAGCTAATCTAGTTGAGTGCCTGAAATCCCTACATACTAAAAATCCAGGTCTTTTTAAAAGTCCTGCTTTAGTTGTAGATGGAAGCTCTATCCTTTCAAAAAGAATACTTACGCCAAAGTTAAATAAAAAGCAATATGACCGTCTTATCAGGGATGATTTTGCAGATAGTGCCGAGAGTTTTGAAGAATTGGTATGTGATTATCAAGCATTGAGAAGCGAAAGTGAAGTGGCTTCTTCAATACTTGCTTGTGCGACAGATAGAACACAAGTGGATAGTTATATTACTACATTTAAAAACGCTGGTATTAAGCTTAGTACCGTTAGAGTCGGGGTACAAGCAATTATTAATTATGTAAGCTCAAAACCAGAGCTGCAGAAAATCACATTTGTGCTTAACATTATTGATGGCGTCTCTATGCTCTCTATGATATTTGAAAATGGAGTTAACATTTTTATGTCAAGAACAAGGCTATACAGTGAGGACTATGAGCAACTTATTCAAGATATACTTTATAACCTGTCAGGGGTTGTTCAATTTAATAAGTCTGAAAAATTTCATGATATTGAGTATAGCTACTATTTAGGATTAAAAGATGAAGATATAAAACTTATGAATACAATTAACTCTTACCCTGATATACAGTTAAAAGTACTTGAAATATTCAATGGTGTTGAAGGAGCTGAGGTACTTCCAGCAGACGCACATATGGCTTTTTTTAACACTTTGCTAGGTGGTGACTACATAGACCTTGTACGTGGTTGTAAAGCACTTGATAAGTTAAAGAAACAGCAACGCCCAAAAAAGTATTGGATTCCTGTTCTTATATGTACTATCTTGGTAATTGCTACATCAGTTATATATATATACGTTAAAATTAAAGGAATCAATAATGATATTTTAGAAGTCAAAAATTACATAAACGATGAGACTATTATAGCTAAAGTAAATCAAATTGATCTGATTGAAGGTGTAACAGATTATTATAAAAATATAGCTAATCAGTTAGATTATAAGATAGAATCAGAGAACAGTAAATCATCAATATCAAATCAAGTGTTAGATCTCATCACAACAACTAACAGTGAAAAGGTTACTATTGGTCGATTTGATTTTAATGAAAACAGCGGGGTTTTAAACGTTAGTGGCAGTAGCAGCACCGAAACTGACTCAGCCGAATATATTGATGCATTAAAAGCAAGCAGTTTTATCAAGTCGATATATTATACAGGATACAGCTATAATAATGCAGGTGAGTATACATTTTCAATCGAAGTAACACTTACCGTTGAGGAGTAAGCTAAATGACAAAAGGACTTAGCAAACGAGAAAAAGTACTGATTATAATAGCGGTTGTAATTGCTTTGGCATTTGTAATGTTTAGCTATGTTATTACCCCGGCTTATAACAATTACATGTCGAAGCAGGAGGAATTAGACAATCTCAACTATCAGAAAAAGTTGCTTGAAATTAAGCTTTTAAGCGAAGAGTCTGTATATGAAAATTATTACAAGGCTTCTGAGGCTAATGAAGCAATTGTTGAACAATATCCGTCACTTTTACCAAATGAAGAAATTGACAAGTTATTAACTGGCATATGCTTACAGAATAGCTTAAGCGTGTCTTCGTTGAAAATATCAAGTGCTGTTGATTACACCATATCACAGGCAGATAATGGGAATAAAGTGGCATCACAAAGTTCTGCCGCTTTTGCCATAGTTAAAGCGAATATGTCCTTAAAAGGGGGTTATGATTCGCTGAAAAGCCTAATTGATATGGTGGAAGGGATCAATTATATAAGAATCAGCCAGATTTCTTATTCTAAGAGTAAAGATACTGATTCTTCAAGTATCTCTATTACATTTGAAGTTACGATGCTTAAAGATACACAGTAGATATTGAAAAAATTGGTTGGTTTGCGCTGTAAAGTGCTTAAAAAAGGAGTGGATATATTTATGAAACGAAATAAATATCGTCGAAAAGCAGGATTTACTCTGATAGAAGTGATTACAGTTATATCAATCATGAGTATTCTTGCAGCTGTTGCTATACCGTCAATGATTGGTTTTATCGAACATGGGAAACAAGTCAATCGTATGAATATTGCTAGGACATTATATCTTTCTATACAAAACCAATTCACTAAAAGCAATGTAGAAAAAAATTTAAAATCAACAATAACAGGGTTATATTTTGAAAAGGATATTAATGATTATTATACAGATATGTTAGATTACAATGAAATAAGTACACGTAATGTAGCAGAATCACTCGGATACAATTTTCCAGTTGAGGAAGAAGAGAATAAAGATAATATTCACTACATAAGTTTGCCAAAGAATTATATACCACTTACAGATATAGAGATAGAAACCTATGATGCTGAAAAAAAAGCTGAAGCAGTTGAGTTAAGGAACTTTTACTATTTGTTAGATGAAATTATAATTGATAAATCTATATTAAAAAATGCCATCTTAGTTGAGTATAATATTAAGACTGGTGTTGTTTTGTCTGTTTTTTACGGAGATGCATTTGATGGAGAAGAGACTAGGTTTGAATATAAAGATGAAACTAATAATGATAGAAACAATGTAACTGGAGGACGAGGAACAGATGACGGCTACCAGTATGCTAGTCAACGAAAGCAAGGTTATTACGGTGTAGAATCGACTGGAGAAGTACCACCACTTTCATTGAACTTAAAAGATATTGTTAATATATATGACGGAGCAGATAAACCGCTTGAACTTAGGGTGGGAGTAGAAAAGGTTAATGTACTCTATGTTGAGTTATTGCTCGCTGACTCAAGTAATATTACTGAAGATGCAATACTTGAGTACACATTTGAAATCATTAATGCCAAATCTATAGAAACTGTTATATCTGTTACAGTTGCTGATTTAAATAATGTTGATTCTTTACAAGATTTTTCATATCTCTTTAATGTTTTCTCTGATGATGCAAAAATATATCATGACATTAATCCTGTAGAGGTAGAGCAGTATGGTATTGATGTCGGTGGATATTATAATAGATATATATGGATAATTGATTATATTGAAGGCGATATTATCAGTGATCAGTCACAAAGTATAGGCGTAAACTATAAAGACAATGCAGGCAAAATAATCAAGCCGCAAAATGTCCGTGTGAAAGTATCAAAAGTTCGTGGTAAAGTAGTAAATACTGAAAATGAGAATATTAGAAGTGTTTCATCTATCACATCGGTTACATCACTTACTCTTGCTCACACACATTTTGCAAGTGAAATGAGCGGCAGTAAGTTTGAAGTAAAATCAGCAAGACACCTCAATAATATCCGTTATGCACCAGCAGATAGTAAATATAGGCAGACAAAAGATATTAATCTACAGCTTGATGATAACACAATAACAAATTTTGCTCCTATATCAATTATTGATTCAACTGATGGTATTTTTAAAGGTGAATACTATGCTATGAAAGATAGTGATTCGCAATGGAAGATCATTGGTTTAAAAATTGATGAATCAGAATCACTTAATTCGCTTAATAATATTGGTTTATTTGCTGAAGTAAGTGGAAATATTCAAGGTGTTTCTCTGTATAAAGCAGAGATCAACGTAGTGAATGGGGGCAATGTAGGTGCAATTGCCGGTAAAGTGACAAATGAAGGCACAATCAAACAATGCAACAGCTACGCTAATATTAATGTTAATAGTAATAATGATGCAAGTGTAGGTGGTCTAGTGGGATATATTAGCGGTACGCTTGAACAGTCGTTTAATGCAGGTTTTTATGATGCTGTGGTTTCTTCTGAGACCTCTGAGGGGTTTGGTTCAATTAAGGCTAACAAAGGCAATGTAGGCGGTCTTGTTGGTATGAACTCTGGCATAATTCAAAACTGTTTTAATAATGCGAGAGTAAATATAAAAGATGTATCGGTTACAGATGAAGATAAGCTTTCATATGATCCAACGTTTTCTACTCTTACTGCTAAAGCATACATTGGCGGTATCGTCGGATGCAACGACGGTGGAACGATTAAAAACACATATGCTACAAACCATGTGTCTATGACAGACGTTTTTGGTACGATTTATGGCGGTATTTCTGGTACAAATATTGGAAATTATAAATTGAATAATAACTTCTTTCTTGCTAATGGCTGTACAGGAAATACAGGTAATGAAGCAATTGATAAGGAGCAGCTGTATGCAAATCCATGCGGAACTATGTTTGCAAAAAGTGATGCAGTAAGTCAAGATAATTTATATAAAAACTATCCTTATCCTATATTAAAAAATAATAATCCTTTTGCAGATCCGAGTTATGATTGGGTAAAATATACATGCGGATGGGAAGATATTCAAAGTGCTGAAGCTGACCCAGGAGATGCAAGGTTGATTTATTATGAACTATATAACGATAATACATGGGGTTATCATAATAGCATTGATATAGTTAATACTATTGTTCCTAATACATCAAGTAAAAGAGTTGTAAATGATGGATATGGCATAGAAATATTAAGCCGTGCGGATGGATATACATTAGTTTTAGGAGCGAAAATCTATAAACTTACTGTATCAGGCACAGAGAATGCTCCGATTTTAAAAGTATTTTCAGATTCTGAAATAGTAGTTGATTTACCTATTGAAGTACTTTCATCTGATGATGGTATCGTTTTCAGGGTATTTATACCAAACAGTGTTATTGAATCGATTTCTAAGATTACTGTATATTCGGATAACGATGCTGATATTGTTAATGACGAACCTATAATGGAGTCACCATCAGACTTCAATCCATTGTTCGCTCCAAGCGTGCATAAATTGATCCGCTCCCCAAGACATATAGACAATGTTGATAAAGTACCCAACGGTAATTATACACAGCAGTTGAATCTTGATTTTTCGATTTATTGCAAAGAATTAAATAGTAATTTGTCACTGAATAATACTAAAAAGATGACATTTACCGAATCTGTTATAGCAAATACTTTTACTGGAAGTTATGATGGGAATGGAAAGCAGATAATGAATTTGATTATAAGTGCGTCGTTGTCAGATAATATAGGATTGTTTTCGACAAACAGCGGTATAATTAAGAACATTACATTGCTCAACCCAGTGATAAAAGGTAAGAAAAATGTTGGAGCGATTGCAGGTTCAAACAGCGGTACAGTGACATTCTGTGCGGTACAGACGGCGGTAGCGATGCCAAGTGCAACAGCGTATTCTAGCACTGACCCGGTTACCATACAAGGTGAAGCATATGTGGGTGGTATTATTGGTAATAATACTGGTACATTATCAGATGTCTACCTTGTATCTAATTCTAATAATGCCGCAGTTTTTCGTTCGACTGGAACTGATACAAACATTGGTGGAATTGTAGGAACAACTTCCACGCCAATCGAACGTGTATTGTATATAGCTCGTTTTCACTCAGGTATATATAAGCTAGCTGGCAGTTTATCAGGTAGTGCTACCGTTATCAACGGATATTATCTATCACGCAAAGATGATAATCATTACTATTCGGTAGGTGGAAGTTTTGTCCAAACTCTATATAGGGCTTACTGAAAAATAAACAAAAGCCTTAATCAATCCCTTTTTTATCCATTTTAAATTTGCATTTCACTAGGTTTTTTCATTGTTTTTTCTAATTTATTTTTATATTTTATTTTATTTTTAAAAAAATACACAACAATATAGGGCATCTCATTTTCCTTTTTTGATGCCTTTTTATTTTTTTCTTCTTATTGTATTTTCATTTATGCCATTTTTAATTTTTGGCTTAATTTTTTATTGATGTTTAACATCAATATCTCTAAACTGATTGATGTCTCGCTTGTCTCCTGCAGTTTTGTCATTATTAAACCTAATGTATTTTCCTCTTGGCATTGCCTAATTTACCTTCCACTTTCTGCCTTGCTTTCAGATCCTTGACATATGCTTTCCTTAATTCTTTATCTTTTATTATTGGTTCTTTATTTGTTTTATTACCCAAGAACCTTATTCCATTTTTGGCACAGAATGACTTGTTATCTTTCGTTTTATATATGTTGTCTGCTAACACTACTTCCGGGAAATAACCGTATTTATTTTTATATTCTTTTATAGAGTCTATCAGGTAGTCGCCCTCGTTGAAATTGTCCCATGATAACTTATCCAGGCATACATACCCATTTATTACCGCTATCTGTATTTTTGCTCCAAATTCGACTTTATTCCTTACTTTATTTCTTACAATTGGTTTACATATGGCTGGGATATGCTCACTATCCTGTCTTTTACATGGTTCTTTTTATCATTTATCATCTCTCTCTCTTTGCGCCACTAAAACTTTTATGGTGTTAAAATCTTTTATCTGCTTACTCTTTAAAATCCCTTCCAATTCGTAATTGTTTATTTTTAACAACCCGTACATTTTCTCAATATGCCGGAGATCCCTTTCTACAAACTGAAGCGGTTGCTTTACCAGTTTTCTTACCTTATAGCCTTTTCCCTTTGTAAATTTCAAGAAAACCTTATGTGCAATTTTACGATATGTCCTTGGTTTTTCAATGTCTGCAAGTCCAATCTGAATTATAAATGCATAAATTAGATCTATTATTACCTCAAGTTTTTCTCTTGCTTCATTTAAAAGAGATGCATCCTGCGGAAACCTTATGTCCTGCGGGGCGCATGTTGCATCTAAGATCAATTCGCCTTTGTTTGCTTTTTCATCGTTTCTTTCTTCCTCTTCTTTTAAAAAAATCATCGTTTATGCGGTTGATCAGATCAGAGGTTATCCTCTTCCTAAAATGAACCAGCATTGATGAATGAAATGGTTTTCTTGTTTGATATTCTGTAAATCCTATAAAATATTGTAAGTATGGGTTTTCCATTATTTGATCAACAGTTTCCTCGTCAGTCAATCCTAATTTTTTTTGAATTATTAATGCACCTAATGCAACCCTAAAACTTTTTGCCTCTGCTCCTTCGTTTTCACTAAATTGTGATGCATATTCATCTTCAAATTTGCTCCATGGTATCTCGTTTGACAATATTACCCATCTGTTATTTGGATTTAGATCACCTTGAAATGGTAATATGAAATCTAATTTTATTTGATTATAATCTACCTTTTTATACATTATATGCCTCCAAATGCAAGATTTTAATGAGTTTCTATTAAATTTCCTTGCATCTATTATACCATTTTATACCCTTAACTGCTAGTGTTTATCATATTTTCGACCCTTTTCAGTAAGTTTCTATATAATGACTTTGATGGTTATACGACGTTTAGTAGTAATGGGAGTGGTATTTATAATCTTGACATCTCAACATGGACGGGTTGGGAGAAGGTAACAGCACCATCTGACGGTATGGGTGCTATTACTGAGAGCGATCTATTGACTAATCCTCGTGGACGCAATATTGGCTATCCATATCCGTGCTTTACAAAAGGACCAGAACCTGTATTATAGTACTTGTTGGTACTGTATCAGTATCAGAATCTAGAATGTATTATTATGAGCGATATGCCAATACAGATTATATAGGTTTATGGTCAGGGAAAGATGATGATCGGTTGTTATATCCTGGTTCTCCGCTGGCTTATGCTTTAGGTTTAGCCGATGATGATTTGTATGTAGTCGAAGAGGGTTATTTGTTCAAGATTCCTATAGCATACAAGGCTAATTCAGATAATATGAGTATAACAACGAAAAATGGTAATCCTAAACTTGTAGCTGATAATAATAATTTCTGCACCGTGCCTGAAAAAGGTGCTTTTGGTAATATGAATTTCATGGCTTTTGGACAGAATAGTAACCCGGATATATTTATGGACAATGAAAATTTAGTATACTACAGTATCAAGTTGAAAGATGGGCAACTTTTTTATGGTTGGTTTAATGTGTTGTATGCAAAGGCGATCTTTCCAGCTACTACCACAGGTGATGAAGGTTATAAAAATTATCCTAATACATCAGTATTTAATGGAACATATAGCATCCGTTCGCCACGGCAGTTTGAAAATATATCAAAAAACTTAAATGGCAGTTTTATACAAGAAATTAATATTAATATGGATACAGTAAAAGATGATGAAAAAAGTCAGGAAACCATCTCGGCTAAAGTTCAAACTGCACGAGGTGTAGATGCAAACGGTAATAGAGATCCGAATAATGTAAACAGCAATAGGTATAAAAAAATATATTATACGGCTCAAAATGGGAATAAATGGGTTATAAATGTTAAACCCCTTGAATATGATAATCCGAATACTCAAGCTGTCATCACAGGAACCTTTAATGGTACTTATTCCGCAAGCTACGATCATGGGTATGGAACGTATATAAGCAGTATTTATAACTTAAATATGGGAAAAAACATTAATAATTCAAATGTAAGTATCTTCCAAAAAATCGGAACAGGAGGTACAGTTTCAAACCTTATACTCTATAAAAATAAAATTAGCAATACTACTACAGGAAATGTAGGTGGTTTAACAGCAGTAAATGACGGTCTGATCGAAAATGTATTTATTTCAGAATGCAGTGTTAATGCAACGAATGGTAATGCAGGAGGCATAGCGACTGTTAACAATGGAAGAATTAATAATGTAGTGTTTGTATCGAGTTCTGCAACAGCACCTGTTTCTGCCGCAACGTCTTTGAATGCTGGCGGAGTTGTGCAAAAAAATAACGGGCAAGTTAATAATGTTCTCTATATTGCTCATGCACCAAAAAATAGTTCAGCTATTTTTCCTATTGTTCATACACAAACGGCGAGTGGTAGTGTAGGCGGTACTTTTTATCTGTATGGTACGCATAATAGTAGTGGAATACAAGAGTTTAACACTGCATCTTCGCAAATCGGAGAACCGAAAACTACACAAGAGTTGAATGCTTTGACACCATGGGTGAATTGGAGACAGTCAGTAGAAATCAGCAAAAATACATTAACATCATCGACGTTTCCTTATATTTACCCAACAGGTGGTATTATGGATCCTGAACAATGGTCAAAAGCAACTGTCCCTGCTATCGCGCTTGCGTATTTTGAAGTATACGAAGATGAGACATACGGATTTGATTATACTGGAACACAATATCCTCTAAACGATAATAAGAATATTATTAGAACTGGTTATTGCGCAATTGTACCAAAGTCAGGTAAATATAGTGTGAAGAGCAGTACTAACATGTCAAACACGCTTGTCGATTCAAAAAGCTATCAAGTTACAGGAATGCCTGAAGTCTTTTATGTTGAACTACCGTCATCTATAAGATCAAATAGTAATGTAGCTATTGAGGTTTATATTAACGACTTACAAGTTACTGATCCAAATAGCCGGTTCATTAACACATTATTTGCTTCTGCAACATTTGGCAGTAGAGCACAGACAGAATACACAATTCGTACACCTCAACAGATGCAGAACATTAATTTAATTGATACTTCAGGTATTACCTTTAATCAAGAACTGGATCTTAACTTTATGAGTATTAGATTGACATCTTCGGTTATTACAGCTGAGTTTAAAGGAACCTTTAACGGTAATGATCATGTAATCAATAATGTTACCATAGATAGTACAGGAGATAATGTTGGCTTGTTTAGTAAAAACGGTGGTATTATCAAAAGTTGTATTTTAAAACCTAGCATAAGTATCAAGGGAAGAAACAATATCGGTGGAATCGCTGGTCATAATCTTGAAACTGGTTCGATTATTGGCTGTTCGGTAGAAGTTGAAGAAGACATTGATAATATGGGTTCATATATAGGAAGCATACACATTGAAGGTAGTGATAGTGTTGGTGGTATTGCTGGTTATAGTCATGAGAATAATTTAGTAAACTGTATAATAGAAGGTAATGAAGATATTAAGAATCCTAGCTCAGTTGTAGGAATACACATTAAAGGTAGTAATAATGTTGGTGGAATTGTTGGGCAAAATGATGGACATATAGAGAGCTGTAGCATTAAAAACACAACTCAACAATAAATAATATAATTATTGATATATTAAGCTAATGCAAAAGGGAGGAGCGTCGAAATGATAATGCACAATAGATTTACAAAAATTCTTAAAGATCAAACCGGCGCTTCCTTAGTATTTATTCTTGGTATAATGCTTCTTTTAATGGCTATTGGTGTTTCAGCACTAGTGGTAGCTAGTGCTAATACAAGCTACGTGTTAAAGCAAAAAGAGCATAGTGAGATTATGATACTAGATGAATCAATACATAAGAATATTATGTATAGCTTACAGTATAACCCTGCTGACATAAATTTTTTATCGGCTCAACTTGTAATGGCTGCTTATAATGCATATGATACAAATAACACTTCTAATCAAAGTTATACACTGTCAGAGCTTAAAGAAGGTATCACACTTGATATAAATATAGAAGATAGCAATATCTTAAATAGTGGCAATATTAAAGTAGAAAAAATAACTCTCTCTTTCACAGAAATAATTGTTAGTATTACAGATCCAATACCAGCAATATATACGCCAGCTGAGTATGATGAAGAAGGGGTTGAAATTTCTCCTAAAGTGCTTGATTGCCCTAGAGAACCTAAAACCGCTTCTTTGGACATGACAATGATCGTGACTGTTGAATTAAATTCTAATGGAAAAATCGTTACCTCAAGAGCAATATATGAGTATAACAATGGAAAGTTGTCAGATGATCCTGATGTAAACGGATTGTTACATTTTGACGATGAGACATCTGGTAATTTCTTTGAGATGGCATTTACAAGTGATGGATATGGAGAATGGAGGTTGATAAAGTATGAGAATATTGATTCAAAAGATTCAACTGATTCAGAAAACTAAAAGAATAATCCAATCAGATAATGGCGAATCTCTTGTTGAGAGTATTGTCAGTTTACTTGTCTTATCTATTCTTCTTGTTGCTGTAATAACTATGATTCAAACTTCTTTAAGAATAACAAGGACATCAACACAGAATGCCATAGAAACACAGAATATCCTAAATAGTATAGCTTTATCAGAATATAGTAATGGTGAATCAACCGAACTAGCTGAGTCATCTACGATTACATTCAGCATTTCACATATCAATATATCAGCGACACATAATATAATTTTAAATAAAATAGATGGAATTGCGCTTTTTACCCCATCGGAATAGTCTGTAGTGTTAGTAGAGCTGGAGGATGAATAGCCATGAAAAAGATTTTAAAAAATAAAAAAGGTATGACTTTAATTGAACTTATAGTTGGAATGGCATTATTCGCAATTATCACCACTACAGTATCAGCAATTTTTATTCCAATATTAAAGATATATGAAGAAGCTAACGAGCTTGCAGAATGCAATACTCTCTTAGATGATATCGCAAACGTAATAATAAGTGATATAGCAAATGCTACAACTCAGCTTGAGATTAAAGGTGACAATGAAGTTAAAGTAACTATTGATATAAGTAATATAGAATATACTGTGGATAGTGAGGGAATTCTGCTAAAGAATGGTACAGCTGTTTTTTCAAAGACTTATTATAAGAAAAAAAGCATAAAATTTATTTGCGAATTAGATGAGAATGGATCAGTAACAGCATATACGCTAACTGTGAGTATTATTTCAGACAAAAATGAAGAAATAATGTTAAGCAGAGATTATGCTATAAGACCACTTGCTTTAAATCAATATTAGAATAGAAGGGAAGCCTCATACTATTAAGTGGAATGGCTTTATTAAGTTTAGCACTTTTCCGCTAAGAAAGGTTATTAAATATGAAAAGAAAAATCGTCAACAAGAAGCTTTATATGAGTTTGGTTATTAGTTTCTGCATCATAATTTTATTTTCTATAATATTAACAGCTGTCGGAGTCAAAACAATTATAAAGGTCAAGGACGATTATTCCTATACCATAGATATGCCGGAGAACAAGATACACCTGTTAAAAGATATCAAAACGGAATTTATGACCATGCGTTATAGAGTCGCAAATTATGTGATGAACAGCGGCGATTCTGATTACATATATAATACTGCAAACCAGCAATATGAAGCCTCAAAATTATCCCTTCTTAGCAAATTAGATGCTTTTATTCAGCTAAACCATGAAGATGATCATTGGAATACGGCACATATAAATGACAGTATAAAAAATGCAAAAGCATTAGAAGAACTCATCATGAAATATCATGTATATGCCGAAAAAGTGATGGAATTATCTTTGGATGACAAAGCAAAAGAAGCAGATGATATTCTTAAGGAGGCAATCCCAATAGCAGAAGCATCACTAGGTCTTCTTGATATCATGATTGATACATCTAATGAGAATATCAGGCTTGTCAGTGTGAACGTGGATCAATCAGCTAGAAGTTCAGTAATATTCCTTGTTATCCTAGCACTTGTCCTCGTTAGCTTTTCAGGTGTTTTATCGCATCTTATCATCAAAGCCATAGCAAATTATATCAGAGAATTAAGGAATGCAGAGTATGCTGCAGAGGAAGCGTCACGCCTAAAATCTGTTTTCCTTGCTAACATGAGTCATGAGATTAGGACTCCTATGAACAGCATCATCGGTTTTTCAGAACTAGCGTTAGATGACAATATATCACTAAGAAGTAAAGATTATCTAGAAAAAATCAAAGCAAGCTCCGAAGTTTGTTGCAGATAATAAACGATATTCTTGACAGTTCTAAGATTGAAGCTGGAAAAATGACTTTAGAAAATATTCCCTTCAGCCTAAATGAAGTATTTCGGTCTTGTCAGATAATCATGGCGCCAAAAGCATCTGATAAAAAGATTATGTTATATTGTTATGCGGAGCCGCCAATTAGTAAGATGTTATTAGGTGATCCGACAAAACTGCGGCAAATTTTATTGAATTTACTGTCAAATGCTATAAAATTTACAAATGTAGGAATTATCAAGCTTTTAGCTATAATAACTGAAACGAAAGAAGACAGCGTCACGGTTCATATTGAAGTAAAAGATAGTGGCATAGGGATGACGCCTGAACAGATTGATAAAATATTTGAACCATTCGTGCAGGCGGATGACGGTACAACACGAAAGTACGGTGGAACAGGGCTTGGTCTTTCAATTACAAACAATATTGTAAAAATCATGGGAGGAGAGCTGATTGTAGAAAGCACATTAGGTGTTGGCAGTAAGTTCAGCTTTGATTTGACTTTTCAAACCATTGATATGCCGATAGATGAAGCATTGAATGAACGAGATAATAAACAGCTTGAAAAACCTGTTTTTCAAAAGGGTGAGGTGCTTGTCTGCGAAGATAACGCCTTAAACCAGCAAGTGATAAGTGAGAATCTTTCAAGAGTCGGCTTAAAAACAACGATTGCAGTGAATGGAAGAGAGGGTGTTGAGTATGTTGCAAAGCGTTTATCTAACAACGAGCCGCCTTTTGATCTGATATTTATGGATATACATATGCCTGTTATGGATGGGATAGAGGCGGTCGAAGAGCTTAACCGTATCGGAAATAAGACGCCGATAGTAGCCCTGACTGCGAATATTATGCAAAATAATAAAGATACATACCGGATTCTTGGTATGTCAGAATGCTTGGCAAAACCTTTTACAACAAAAGAATTATGGGCCTGCCTACTTAGGTACATCACACCACAAAACTTAAAGGAGATTGATTACATAGAGCAGTCAAAAGCGGATAAGAAGCTTCATAATCAGCTTTTGTTAAACTTTTATAATGATAATCAAACTACTTTTATAGATATAGATAACGCCATTCAAAATAAAGACATAAAGCTTGCGCACAGGCTAGCACATACATTAAAAGGTGTTGCGGGGCTGATAGGTGAGAGTGCGCTTAAAGAAGCTGCCAATAACATAGAATGTTCACTGGCAGGCGAAAGTTTTAGTGTTACTAATCAACAGATGCAGGTACTTGAGCGTGAATTAAACAGCGTACTTAAAAAGCTTGAACTAATGACTGATATATTTACTGCTTATGTGCCACCTACAATAGTCTTTAACAAAAAAGAGGCGCTTGAGGTAATAGAGATTTTAGAACCGATGTTAAAACATGGCAATATTGATTGCCTTGATATGATAGAACAATTAATGATAATTCCAGATTCCAAGCAGCTGATTGAGCAGATTGAAAATTTTAACTTTGCACAAGCAAGTCACCTGCTTACCGATATAAAATCAAAATTGGAGCGTGAGTAAAATGATTGAAAAAGAGAAATTTAAAGTTCTGATTGTAGATGATGAACGCTCTAATATACTTGCATTGAATCATATATTAAAGCCGGAGTACAAAACATTTGTCGCTATTAATGGAGAAGCGGCTCTTGAGATAGCGAAAAATACTTCTCCTGACCTTATATTACTTGATGTAATCATGCCTGATATCAGCGGATTTGAAGTGCTTACGAAGCTAAAACATGATGATTTGACAAGACGGATACCAGTTATATTTATCACAAGCCTTGACAGCATTGAGGATGAGGAAAAAGGGTTTGCGTTTGGTGCGGTTGATTATATCACAAAACCTTTTCATAGTGCCATCGTAAGGGCAAGAGTGAAGATGCAGTTACAATTGAATGAGTATATCCGTACATTTGAGCAGTTAAGCACGATTGATACGTTGACGAATGTAGTAAACAGGCGTGGATTTGATGAACGGATCAACACAGAATGGTATAGAGCTATGCGTGAAAAGGAACCGATCAGCATATTAATGATTGATATAGACAAATTTAAGAATTATAATGACACATATGGTCATCTGCAGGGCGATTTAGCGTTGCAAACTGTAGCAAAAACGATAAAACAAACACTAAAACGCATTACAGATATGGTTTCTCGTTTTGGCGGTGAAGAATTTATTGTGCTTTTGCCAAATACTGATTTTGATGGTGCATTTATTGTTGCAAAGGAAATATGTGCTAATATTGAACGGACGGTAATTGAGGGAACGAATACCTCTGTAACTGTTAGTATCGGCGTGAATTCACTAGTGCCGGGTATAAATGACACAATAGATGCATTCCTTCATAGAGCCGATATATCGCTTTATACCGCAAAGAATTCAGGCAGGAATCGGGTGTGCTGAAAGATGCTTGATACATTTAACTGACTGGGAGCAACGTTTTATAAAAAGCTTGGTTACGAACAGGTAGGTAAGGCATTGACGATTAATAAGTTGAACAATGCCTAAGCGATTTAATCAAACGTTTGTTATCATCTATAGTCATTGTCATTTATTCCATCTTCTGCTATAATACCAATATGAAATAACAACAACTCTATAAAGCAGTATATATTATTATCTGCAATGTCAATTTATTTTAAAAGCAATATTAAAAAACAAGAAAAAATTAATTAAGAAAGGAACGGCTGTAAAATCAGCCAAAGAGCAGAATATGAAATTTAGTGAAATCCCTTATAAGAGATCTGATATTTTACAAGTAAAAGATGAATTTAACCAACTTTTAGAAGAATTTAAACAAGCAGGCAGCGGTGAAGAACAGTTTGAGGTACATAAAAAATATTATAAAATGAGCGAAAAAATTTCAACGTCACATGCTATTGCACATATAAGACATGACATTAACGTTAAGGATACCTTTTATGATGAAGAATATGAGTACTATAACAAAATTGGACCAGAAATCTCGAATCTAGATACAGAATACATGAAGATGCTTTATGAATCACCATATAAGGATTATCTTATAAGGAAAATAAGCGAAGTGGCATTCAAAAATATCGAATTGCAGATTAAGTCAAATGACAGTAGATTAATTCCATTAATGCAGGAAGAAAACAGCTTAATCTCACAATATAACAAACTGATAGCAGGAGCAGAAATAGAATTTAACGGTGAAACACTAAATCTATCACTTCTTCGCAAATATTTAGTAAGCAATGACCGTACTGTTAGAGAGAAAGCATATCAAAAAAGAAGCGAATTCTTTTTAACAATTGAACATGAGCTTGATGATATCTTTGATAAGCTTGTTAAAAATAGAACAGCACAAGCAAAAGAATTAGGATATGATAATTATGTCGAGCTAGGCTACTTGAGGATGTCAAGGAACTGCTATAATAAAGACATGGTAAAGGTATTTCGTGAACAGGTGAAAGAGCATGTTGTACCATTAGTTGAAAAGATTCATGAAGGAAGAAGGAAGGTATTAGGGCTTGATAAACTAACCTTTATTGATGAAGGTATATTTTTCAATGAAGGAAATCCAAAGCCAGAGGGAACACCAGAAGAAATTCTTAAAGCTGGACAGAAGATGTATCATGAATTATCTGACGAGACAAAAATATTTTTTGATTTTATGATGGAAAATGAATTATTTGATATCCTTGGAAGAATGAATAAGCGTGCCGGTGGCTATCAGATTAACATACCTGAATATAAATCTCCATTTATCTTTGCAAATTTTAACGGTACCAGTGGTGATGTGGATGTAATGACTCATGAATGCGGACATGCTTTCCAAGCCTTTACTGCAAGAGATCTTCCGATAAACGAACATAAGAATATAACCTCTGAGACAGCAGAGATACATTCAATGTCAATGGAATTTTTCACTGAATCATGGATGAATCTATTCTTTGGTGAGAGAACCGAAGATTATGTTCAGATGCATCTAAAAGATTCATTAATTTTCCTACCATATGGATGTATGGTAGACGAGTTCCAACATATTGTTTATGAAAATCCAGATTATACACCAGCTATGAGGAAAGAAGCATGGTTAAAGCTTGAAGCAAAATATCGCCCTTCAATGGAATATGGCAATGATCCATTCTATGGAAAGGGTGGAAGATGGCAGAGCCAGCAAGATATCTATAACTATCCATTCTACTATATTGACTACTGCCTTGCAATGATATGTGCTCTGCAGTTTAAGGCTTCAATGGATGAAGATTATAAAGATGCATGGGAGAGATATCTTAAGCTGTGCAAATTATCTGCAAGCGATTATTTTGTGAATATGATTAAGGATGCTGGACTCGTTAGTCCGTTTGAAGACGGGACATTAAAAGAGGTTATTAATAAAATAGAACGCAGTATTAAGTTATAATTACTGATGATAAAAGTATAAGATGCTATAAAGTAATAAAGAAAGATGTTCGATAATGGACATCTTTCTTTAGAAAATAGGAAGAGAGTTCAATCTATATAAAGGTAATTGTTTTTTGTCGAAGCCGAATACTAGTATGGTATTCACACCAGCGTCAGCTTCATTTTATTATAAATAATCAGAAAAACATTGTTTTAATTATCAGATTAACGACACTTCAAAAGTGCTTTTCTTATAAGATTATTATACTTGATAAATGTGTATAAATCATGAACGAACGGTAAAATATATATTAAAATCATTAAACACTAATAATGCATACTACTTTAGATAATGTAAAATATGTATTATATTTTCGCAAATATTGATGAATATATAGTCGGTGATAAATAATTCTAATGCTAAATAAGTTTATAAAAGAATTATTTAGCACCGACTATATAATTAGATAAATCAATCAA
Organism: Holotrichia oblita; assembly: GCA_023690525.1. Classification (NCBI taxonomy): domain Eukaryota; kingdom Metazoa; phylum Arthropoda; class Insecta; order Coleoptera; family Scarabaeidae; genus Holotrichia; species Holotrichia oblita. The sequence continues at coordinate 78,566 of JALQSN010000091.1, read as the reverse complement.
AAAGTTAGTTACATCTTCTTCTTTTGTTGCCCAGCTTGTGCAGAATCTTACTACACTGTTTTGTTCATCATACTTCATATAAAAAGAATATGTATATTTACCTTCCATCATATTAAGAATCTTATCAGGAATTATTACAAACTGCTGATTCGTAGGATTGTCGATGTAGAGAGGATATGAAAGCTCGATGAATTTGTTCTTCATAAGCATAGCATATCTTACAGCATTTTCTCCAAGTCTCATGTAAAGATCATCTTTAAAAAGCTCGAGAAATTGAATGCCAAGTAATCTTCCTTTAGCAAGCATCGCTCCTTTTTGCTTCATTATATATCTAAAATCTTCTTTAATATCAGGGTGATTTATGACAACAGCTTCACCGAATAAAGCTCCGCATTTTGTACCGCCTATGTAAAATGCATCACAATACATGTTAATTAAAGGCAATGTAAGGTCAGCACCTTTAACACTAAGTGCATATGCAAGCCTTGCTCCGTCTAAATATAAATATAATTGATATTTCTTACAGATTCTGCTTAAATCCAAAAGCTCTTTTTTTGAGTAGATAGTTCCAAGCTCTGTAGGATTAGAAATATAAACTAGCTTAGGTTTTACAATATGTTCTCTAGCTGGATCTTCGTTATGCAGGGTTATTGATTTTTCAATTTGATCTGCTGTTATTTTACCATCTGTACTTTCTAGTCCGATAACTTTGTGCCCGCATGCCTCAATAGCACCAGTTTCATGTACATTAATATGACCTGTATCAGCACATAATACACAGTGATGCGGACGAAGAGCAGAAGCAATTACGACTAAATTCGCCTGTGTTCCTCCCATCAAAAAATGCACATCTGCATCACTTGATTCACATGCTTTTAATATTGCTTTTTTAGCCTCTCTGCAATACTCATCCTCACCGTAATTAGAGGTTTGTTCCATATTAGTAGACGCAAATCTATTCATTATATTGTCATGTGCGCCCTCATTGTAATCGCTGTTGAACCTTACCATAATATTTTCCTTTCGTAATTAAAACAGTAAAATCATAAAAGGATGCTGGCATATCAGCATCCTTTTATGACTTTATCATAGCATAAAAATACAAAAATAGCAAGAATTAAAAGAATATATGATATTGACAATTTTATATCAGAATTAATGAATACTGCAAAAAATAGCAGTATAAAAATAGTATTTCAAATATAATCCATTTAATACTTAAGCATACAGTTGTACTATTAACTTGCGGAGGATAGACAAACAAAATTATGCTAAAAAAAAACCTTTATCTTATATTTTTTTATACATATACTCCAAATTAAATTTTACCTTTAAAAAATTTCTTGCGATATTTTAAAACAATACTATAATAAGTTATAGATACATTAAGAATAAATTTCATACACATTTTTTGCAAATATGACAAATTTCGATTAAAAAATGGAGGAAAATTATGAATGAATTTGATGACTATAGTTCATCAGATAAGCCGCATGAAGAATGCGGCATATTTGGAGCATATGATTTAGATGGGGGAGACGTTGCATCTTCTATTTACTGTGGATTATTTGCACTACAGCATAGAGGACAAGAAAGCTGCGGCATTACTGTAAGTGATACAAATGGACCAAAAAGGAATAATACAAAAAAAGGTATGGGATTAGTTAATGATGTAATATCAGAAAATGATCTTGAAAAATTAGGTGGTAATATAGGAGTAGGGCATGTTCGTTATTCTACAGCAGGAGGCAGTACTTATGAAAATGCACAGCCTTTAGTGCTAAACTATATAAAAGGTACCCTTTCTATAGCACATAATGGTAGCTTGGTAAATGCTGACATTTTAAAAAGCGAGCTTGAAAAAACAGGTGCTATTTTTCAAACGAGCAGTGATACAGAGGTTATTGCATATCATATTGCAAAGGAAAGGATTAATACAAAGAATGTAGAAGCCGCAGTTAAAAATGCTATGGACAAGCTTAAAGGAGCTTATTCACTAATTGTCATGAGTCCTAGGAAAATAATCGGAGTAAGGGATCCTTGGGGATTTCGACCACTCTGTATTGGAAGAAGGGATAATATATATTATCTGTCATCTGAAACTTGTGCTCTTGATTGTGTAGGTGCAGAATTTGTCAGGGATGTAGAACCTGGTGAAATAGTGACAATAACAAAAGAAGGTGAGATAGAATCTGTAAAATATAACGTCTCAAATAAAAAAGCAATCTGTATATTTGAATATATTTATTTTTCGCGTCCTGACAGTTATTGTGATGGCATTAGTGTTTATAATTCTAGAATAATGGCAGGAAGGATTCTAGCGAGGGAGCATCCAGTCGAAGCTGATTTAGTCATAGGAGTTCCGGATTCTGGGAATGCAGCGGCTATAGGTTATGCTCTTGAAGCTAATCTGCCATATGAAGCAAGATTTATAAAAAATAGTTATGTTGGCAGGACATTTATTAAACCTTCACAGTCTAGCCGTGAATCAGCAGTCCAGATTAAATTGAATCCTATGAAGGAGGTTGTAAAAGGCAAAAGAGTTGTAATGATAGATGATTCTATAGTCAGAGGCACTACAACAGTTAAGATAGTTGGCATGTTAAGAGCAAAGAGAGCGAAAGAGGTTCATGTACGTATCAGCTCACCACCGTTTTTATATCCATGCTATTTTGGCACAGATGTAAATAGCAATGGACAGCTGATTGCTCATAATCATTCATTAGAAGAGATATGTAAGATAATTGGTGCTGATTCACTTGGATACTTGCCAGCAGAACGATTAAATGAGCTTATCGAAGGAGAAACTGGCTTTTGCGGAGCATGCTTTAATGGAGATTATCCAGTAAAATAAAAAAGATAGATGTATAATGTGAAACATTGTTTCATACATTTGGTTTGAGTGTGCGTAAAAGCGCAGATATGGGGATTAATATGGATTATGACAAATATATCAGTCCTTTGTCTGAACGTTATGCTGGTAAAAAAATGCAATATATTTTTTCACCTGACATGAAATTTAAGACATGGAGGAAATTATGGGTGGTACTTGCTGAAGCGGAGCATGAACTAGGACTTCCCATTACTAAAGAGCAGATTGATGAATTAAAACAATACCAAGATAATATAAATTATGATGTTGCTAAGGAAAGAGAAAAGCAAGTACGCCATGATGTTATGTCTCATGTATATGCTTATGGAGAGCAGTGTAAAAAGGCTTCTGGAATCATCCATCTAGGAGCAACATCTTGCTATGTAGGTGACAATACTGACATAATAGTTATGACAGAGGCACTTAAGCTGATAAGAAAAAGGCTTTATAATGTTTCAGACAGGCTTTCTAAGTTTGCAATGAAGTATAAGGAGCTTCCGACACTTGCTTTTACGCACTTTCAGCCTGCACAGCCTACTACTGTAGGAAAAAGAGCGTCATTATGGCTTATGGAGCTAAAGCATGATATAGATGATATTGAATATGTAATATCATCTATGAAGCTTTTAGGTTCAAAAGGTACAACAGGTACGCAAGCAAGTTTTTTAGAGCTTTTTAATGGGGATTATGAAAAAGTTAAAAAACTTGATCACATGATAGCAGAAAAATTGGGATATGAGTCTTGTTATGCAGTAGCTGGACAGACCTATTCAAGAAAAGTTGATACAAGAGTACTTAATGTCCTTGCTGGAATAGCGACAAGTGCTCATAAGTTTTCTAATGACATAAGGCTTTTACAGCATCTTAAGGAGATAGAAGAGCCTTTTGAAAAAAATCAAATTGGATCATCAGCCATGGCATATAAGAGGAATCCGATGAGGACTGAGCGGATAGCTTCACTATCACGATATGTCATTGCAGATGCCATGAACCCTGCAATGACTTCTGCGGCTCAGTGGTTTGAGCGTACCTTAGATGATTCAGCAAATAAAAGAATATCTATTCCAGAGGCATTTCTTGCTGTAGACGGAATATTAGAATTATATTTAGATGTTGTTGATGGTTTGGTTGTATATGAAAAAGTTATCGAAAAACATCTAATGGTAGAGCTTCCTTTTATGGCTACAGAGAATATAATGATGGATGTGGTAAAAGCAGGAGGTAATAGGCAAGAGATTCATGAAAAAATAAGAGAGCTTTCTATGGAGGCGGGACGGAGAATAAAACAAGAAGGCGCAGATAACAACCTTTTAGAAATGATAGCGACTGAACCTATGTTTAATATAACCTTAGAAGAACTGAAGCTAAAGCTAAATCAAACGAATTATACAGGCTGTGCTGCTATGCAGACAGAAGAATTCATAAAGGAAATTATTGAACCGATGCTAGATGATAATAAAGAACTTTTAGGTATGGAAGCTGAAATTTTACTTTAAGTAAATTAATGGAATTGAAATATTAATTTGTAAAAAATTCATAAATCATTATTTTTTACCTGATTTATCTGCAATTACATAGAATTATATTTATTTATTGTGGGATAAATATATATAAAGCAATTATCACGCTTTAAAAATGTATGGCATTGAATTATTAACTGCCGAAAATATGAATTGCTTTATAATATTTAATAATATGAATATAATAAGGGTGTTAGGTGGTGGTTTTATGAAAATATTTTCTAATGAATTAATTCATGAAGGTAAAATGGATTTTACAAAATGGGAGACCGCTAATGGAGATTATGTAAATATAAAAGATGTTGGAGACGGTTATCTTGAAAGAAGCATGGATACACTTGAAATGTATATTGAAAAATATCCAAATCATGCAAACCAGCATGTTTGGCAGCGTTATATGATGGCTTTTGAAAATGAGGTTTCAGACAGAGAATTAAAAAATAATAAGAGTAAGTCGCTTCATAAGGAAAAAGAATCTTTATATCAAACACCGGGATTTATTGGTTGAGTAAAAAAGTGGATGAAAATATTAAGTAGATATGTGCAAAAAATAATCTATTAATTTAGGATTGTTTTTTGCACATAAATTTAGTACACTTATTTATAATAGTATATATAATTATAATAAGAAGCTGTTAATCCTACATAAATATGTAAATAAATTAACTAAATAAATTTTATATGGGTATTATGATGAATATTAATTTAGAATACTATAGAATATTTTATTATGCTGCTGAAATGAAAAGCATAACTTGCGCAACAGATAAATTATGCATATCTCAGCCGGCTGTAAGTCAAGCAATAAAAATATTAGAAAGTAATCTAAATACAAAGCTTTTTGTAAGGAACTCTAAGGGAGTCATCTTAACATCAGAAGGCATAGAGCTATATAAGCATGTAAAGCAAGGCTATGAGAAGATAATGTATGGTGAGTCAATAATAAAGAAGATGAACTCTTTAGAACTTGGGGAGATTAGAATCGGCGCAAGTGATATGACTATTCGTTATTATCTGCTTAATTATTTAGAAAAATTTCATGATGAATATCCTGATATTAAACTTACGGTTACTAATGGTCCGACACCAGAGACGCTTTTATATTTAAAAGAAGGTAAAATAGATTTTGGAGTGGTAAGTTCTCCTTTTGAAGCAGATAAGGATGTTGAAGCAATTGAGGTTAAAAAGATTCAAGATGTTTTTATCGCAGGAAATCGTTTTTATGAATTAAGAGGCAGAAAAGTACATTACAAAGAATTGGAAAATCTCCCTATTATCTGTTTAGAACAAAATACAAGCACAAGGCATTATATAGATGATTATCTAAAAAAACAAGGTGTAATAATAAAGCCAGAGATTGAACTTGCAACAAGCGATATAATAGTACAGTTTGCTGTAAAGAATCTAGGGATAGGACTTGTTGTTGAGGATTTTGCAACGGAATTCATTAATACTGGACAAGTGTTTAAAATTGAGTTTAAAGAACCTATACAAACAAGAAATTTTTGTATAGTAAAAAATGTAAAAAATCCGGTATCTAAGTCTACATCTAAGTCGCTTTCACAACTTAAACCGGAGTAAAATATAAGAGAGGATATACTAATATGGAAATGAGTAATGTAAATGAAGCAAATGCAGTAAGCGAAAAAAGTAAGAAAGCTGAAGAGACTAAGAAGAATTCATGGCTTAAGTATTCTGATGAACAGAAAAAGGAAGTAGAGCAGTTAAACAATGAGTATAAGCACTTCATATCAAAATGTAAAACTGAAAGAGAGTGTACTAATGAAATTGTGTTAATGGCAAAAGAGTTAGGATATAACGACCTTATGAAAACTGAAAGCCTTAAAAGCGGAGATAAGGTTTATTATGTCAACATGGATAAAACAGTAGTTTTATTCAATATTGGAAGTGAACCATTAAGCGAAGGTATGAAGCAGCTCGGTGCACATATTGATTCACCAAGACTTGATCTTAAGCAGGTGCCATTATATGAAGACACAGAGATGGCAATGCTTGATACACATTATTACGGCGGAATAAAGAAGTATCAGTGGGTAACGATTCCGCTTGCACTTCATGGAGTTGTTGTAAAAAAGGATGGTACTAAGTTATCAGTTGTAATAGGTGAAGATGAAGATGATCCAGTTCTTGGAATTACAGATCTACTGATACACCTTGCTGCAGATCAGATGGATAAAAAAGCATCTAAGGTTGTAGAAGGCGAGGAATTGAACATATTAATAGGCAGTATGCCGTTAAAAGGAGAAGAGAAAGAAGCAGTAAAGACAAATATTATTAATATATTAAAAGATAAATATGGTTTTGACGAAAACGATTTTATATCTGCTGAATTTGAAGCAGTTCCTGCTGGAAAAGCTAGAGATTTTGGAATTGACAGAAGCATGGTGATGGGTTATGGGCATGATGACAGAGTATGTGCTTATACTTCTGCCAAGGCATTATTTAATCTGAAGGAGACAAAGAAGACTGCAGTTTGTATATTGGTTGATAAAGAAGAAATTGGTAGTGTCGGTGCAACAGGAATGAGCTCAATGTTTTTTGAAAATACAGTAGCTGAAATTTTAGAACGCTTAGATGGATATTCAGGCCTTAAATTAAGACGTGCCTTACAAAATTCTGTAATGCTATCATCAGATGTAAGTGCCGCATACGACCCAAATTATCCGCTAGTCAACGAAAAGAAAAATACAGCTTATCTTAATAAGGGATTAGTTATTAATAAATATACAGGCAGAGCTGGAAAATCAGGATGTAATGATGCTAATCCAGAATTCATTGCTAAGCTTCGCAATGCATTTGAAAATAATAATGTATCCTTCCAGACTTCTGAGCTTGGAAAGGTTGATCAAGGCGATGGTGGAACTATTGCTTATATAATGGCAAAATATAACATGCAGGTAGTAGACAGCGGAGTTCCGGTATTAAATATGCATGCACCTTGGGAGATAGTAAGCAAGTCAGATGTATATGAAGCTTTCAAAGGATATGAAGCATTTTTAAAAGATGTAGATAATGTACTATAAATATATAGTCAGTGATAAATAATTCTAATGCTAAACAAGTTTAGCAAAGAATTATTTATCACCGAATATATAAATATAAAAAATAGAACACATATACTGCTTTAGTTAAGAAATTTCAATCAAATCGGTTCTGAAATGCCATATATTAGAGCTTTTCAGAACTGATTTTTCAGCAATTTCTAACCTAAAGCAGTATAGAATATAAAATAAAGTAAATAATATAAAATGAATAATCAGGAGGTTTGCATGAAAAAGGCAAAGCAATTTATAAAAGTTAGTATAGAGCAGTTTGCTAGGGATTGGGAAACCTCAGAACTCAAAAATGAGTCGGCATATGACAGGCTTTATCAGGAATTAAAGCTTCCAAAGCGTGCTACTAAGGGTTCAGCTGGATATGATATATTTGCACCAGCAGGTTTTACACTTTTACCAGGCAAAAGCATCAGCATTCCAACAGGAATACGCTGTAAGATTAATGAAGGCTGGGTTCTTCATATATATCCTAGAAGTGGCTTGGGTTTTAAGTATAAACTTCAGCTTAATAACACCGTAGGTATAATTGACAGCGATTATTATTATTCAGATAATGAGGGGCATATTTTTATAAAGATAACTAATGATTCAAGAGATGGTAAGGAACTATTAATAGAAGCTGGAACAGCTTTTGCACAAGGTATTTTTCTAGAATATGGAATTACATTTGATGATGATACTGATGGAAAAAGAAACGGCGGATTTGGAAGCACAACATAATTAAAACTTATATCAATCATAAATAATATTGATTTTACTTATGATGAAAAATCCGCTATAATCATAAAGTAACAAGAGAAAGAGACTGTTACACACAGTCTCGTTTTTTCGCTTTATTAATGCAATTATATAATATAGTAAGCAGAGCTGTTTTATTCTAAATTAAGCTATTATATTCTAAATTAAGCTGTTTTTTAATAAGGCATAAGGAGGGTTTTATGGTTAAAGCAATTGTAGGTGCAAATTGGGGAGATGAAGGAAAGGGTAAGATTACTGATATGCTTGCCGAACAGGCAGATATCATTATTCGGTTTCAAGGAGGAAGCAATGCAGGACATACTATTATTAATGAGTATGGTAAATTTGCACTCCACCTGCTTCCATCAGGAGTATTTTATGATCACACAACATGTATCATCGGTAATGGTGTTGCTTTAAATATTCCATATTTAGTAAATGAAATCAACCAAATTGTTGAAAAAGGAGTAAAAAAACCGAATATATTAGTATCTGACCGTGCTCAGATAATGATGCCATATCATATATTATTTGATCAATATGAAGAAGAAAGGCTAGGAGGAAGATCCTTTGGCTCAACTAAATCAGGTATAGCACCATTTTATTCAGATAAATATGCAAAAATAGGTTTTCAGGTATCAGAGTTATTTGATAAGGACATATTAAAAGAAAAAGTGGATAGAATATGTGAAATGAAGAATATACTTTTAGAGCATATGTATCATAAACCGCTGATTAATCCCGAAGAGCTTTATAATCAACTGCTTGAGTATAAAGAAATGATTGAACCTTTCAAAGCAGATACAGCTCTTTTTATACAGAAGTCAATTAAAGAAGGAAAGAACATATTATTAGAGGGTCAGCTTGGTACCTTAAAGGATCCTGATTTTGGTATATATCCAATGGTAACCTCATCATCTACTTTAGCGGCATATGGAGCAGTCGGTGCAGGTATTCCTCCATACGAAATAAAGGATATCATAGCTGTAGTGAAAGCATATTCAAGTGCGGTCGGTGCGGGTGAGTTTGTAAGTGAAATCTTTGGTGATGAAGCAAATGAACTAAGAAGAAGAGGCGGAGATGGCGGAGAGTATGGTGCAACTACAGGCAGACCAAGGCGTATGGGTTGGTTCGATGCAGTGGCAAGCCGTTATGGATGCCGTATGCAGGGAGCAACAGAAGCTGTACTGACAGTAATTGATGTACTTGGTTATCTTGATGAACTACCAATCTGTACCGGTTATGAGATAAATGGAATAGTAACAAGAGATTTCCCTGCCACAACAGAACTTACTAAAGCAAAGCCTGTTTATGAAGTTTTGCCAGGTTGGAGAACAGAAATAAGAGGAATAAAAAGATACGAAGACCTTCCAAATAACTGCCGTAAGTATATTGAGTTCATTGAAAAGGAGTTAGAAGTACCTATAAAAATGATATCTAATGGACCAAAAAGAAATGAAATTATATACAAAAGCAAGTGAATATCAAGTAGATATTAAGTTAATGAAAAATAAGTATAAGATTAATATATATAGTCGGTGATATATTTTCATGTATATTTTCAATTTAAAGGTTGACTTAAATTTAACAAAGTTTTATAATGTGATAGATTAAAGCGATACATTAAAGTATTAAATTAAAGTATCATATTTAAATATTACATTAAAGCATTAAATTAAAGCATTAAATTAAAGTATTACACTAAGTATTACATATAAAGTATATTTAATGTAATATGAATAAAGCTCAGTATAATATTAAGGAGGAGAATAAGATGAAAAGAGTGTATAACTTTTCAGCAGGACCTGCTGTACTTCCTGAGGAGGTACTTAAGGAAGTCGCAGAAGAGATGTTTGACTATCAAGGAAGTGGCATGTCTGTAATGGAGATGAGCCACAGAACTAAGCTTTATGAATCAATAATCCAAACAGCAGAAAAGGACCTACGTGAATTAATAGGAATTCCAGATAATTATAAAGTACTTTTTTTACAAGGCGGTGCATCACAGCAATTTGCCATGATTCCAATGAATCTTATGAAGAATAAGAAAGTCGCTTACATAATTACAGGGCAGTGGGCAAAAAAAGCATATGAAGAAGGTAAAATCTATGGTGAGGCTATGGCAGTTGCTTCTTCTGCCGATAAGGTTTATTCATACATTCCTGATTGTTCTGATTTAGATATAAAGGATGATGTGGATTATGTATATATCTGTGAAAATAATACGATTTATGGAACGAAGTTCTGGGAGCTTCCGAATACAAAAGGTAAGACATTAGTATCAGATGTATCCTCATGCTTCTTATCAGAACCAGTGGACATTACTAAGTACGGAGTTATGTACGGAGGCGTTCAAAAAAATATCGGTCCAGCAGGTGTTGTTATTGCTATTATTAGAGAAGATCTCATAACAGAAGACACTCTTCCTTTTACACCGACAATGTTAAAATATAAGATCCATGCTGATAATGATTCTATGTATAATACCCCTCCTGCATATGGCATCTACATCTGCGGTAAAGTATTTAAGTGGATAAAAAAAATGGGCGGTCTTACTGCTATGAAAGAACTTAATGAGAAAAAAGCGACAATTCTCTATGACTATCTTGATCAAAGCAGCTTATTTAAAGGAACTGTCGTAAAGAAGGATCGTTCATTAATGAATGTACCATTTATAACTGGAAGTGATGAGTTAGATGCTAAATTTGTAAAACAAGCAAAGGCGACAGGCTTTGAGAATCTCAAAGGACATAGAAGTGTAGGCGGAATGAGAGCAAGCATATATAATGCTATGCCAATTGAGGGTGTAGAAAAGCTTGTAGAATTTATGAAAAAATTTGAAGCTGAAAATGCATAAATCATTATTAAAGTAAGATTGTATGGAGGATTATTATGAAATTTAATTGCTTAAATCCAATTGCTCAAGTTGGACTTAATGTATTTACAGATGACTATGTAAAAACAGATTCAATCGAAGAAGCAGATGCAGTATTAGTCAGGAGCGCTTCTATGCATGACACAGTGCCGCCAGCTAACTTAAAAACAATAGCAAGAGCAGGTGCAGGAGTAAATAACATACCGCTTGATAAATGCGCAGAACAAGGAATTGTAGTCTTTAATACACCAGGTGCTAATGCCAATGGAGTAAAAGAACTTGTAATAGCAGGCATGTTATTAGCTTCAAGAGACGTTTATGGTGGCATAGAATGGGTTAATACTATAAAAAATGAAAATGATATAAGCAATCTGGTAGAAAAAGGCAAAACAAAATTTGCTGGAAAAGAAATCGAAGGAAAAAAACTCGGCATAATCGGACTTGGTGCAATCGGTGTAAAAGTAGCTAATGCAGCAACTCATTTAGGAATGGATGTATACGGATATGATCCATATATATCTGTAGAACATGCTTGGAATCTTTCAAGAAATGTAATCTCTGTCAAGTCAAGAGATGATATTTACAGAGAGTGCGACTATATAACAATCCATGTCCCTCTAGTAGATGATACAAAAAAAATGATCAACGATGAATCTCTTTCCATAATGAAAGACGGAGTCGTAATATTAAACTTTTCAAGAGATCTGTTAGTTGATGACGATGCAATAGAAGCAGCATTAAAATCTGGTAAAGTAGCAAAATATGTTACCGATTTCCCTAATAACAAAACTGCAGGCATGGAGGGAGTAATTGCAATCCCTCACCTAGGAGCATCTACAGAAGAATCAGAAGACAACTGTGCAGTAATGGCAAAAAGCAGATTAAAGATTACCTAGAAAATGGCAATATAGTAAATTCCGTAAATTACCCTGCTCTTGACGCAGGAATATGCTATTCAACAGGAAGAATAGCTATTAATCATAGAAACATACCTAATATGCTTACTCAGTTCACAGGACTCTTTGCAAATGCAAATACGAATATTGATAATATGATGAATAAAAGTAAAGGTGACTATGCGTATACTGTGTTAGATATATCAGAAGAAGCAGATAAAGAAATAGTTGCTAAGATAGTCATGATTAAAGGGGTTTTAAAGGTGAGGATAATTAAATAAATAGTTGAATGGGGGAGTGTATGCAGGAGGGACGCTGGGAGTCCGATATATCATAACGCATACCTGCGTTTGCATTACACTAGCTCACGGATTTCGCCTGATTTTGTACGCCATTGTCAGACAGGTTACGAACGATATTGCTGTTCATAACCTGTCCGCCATTGTCGTACAAAATCAGGCGGGTGTTCGTTCGATAGTGTAATGCAAACGCAGGTATGCGTTATGATATATCGAACTCCCAGCTGTGTCTTGGCAAGGCATAATATAAAATTTAAATTGCCGAGATTAAGATGTGGGTATTATTAATTGGTGATGCGATTTTTATGTGAAACGTAGATTAAGCTGTATCTTGGCTAAGACAGATATAAACTGATAATAACAGAATCAAAGTGGTGAGCGAGAAAAGATAGCTACTCTACGCTGCTATATGTTATAAGTGCACTTTTCATATAAATAATACAATTTTAATAAGAAATATAGACCAAGCTGGTTTAGAATGCATCTAAAATCAATCCATTCTAAACCAGCAAACTTATACCTAAACAACCGCACTACAAACCAAGTCTTTACAATACCATTGCTATAAATAGTAAATAATAACTCATATATTTTCTACAAATTAAGAAAACACATTTCAAAATAAGATATTCTATGCTAAAATAATCAGTAAATGTTTGTATCTCAATCTTCTATAACAACAATAAATAATGCAACCATTGCAACCATTACAACTACCCATTCATCTATTCAATAAGAACAGGAGCAAAAAATGAGGAAAATAATACCTTATTTGAGACCTCACATGCTTAAAATGGCATTCGGTCTTTTTATTAAAGTCATGGGAACATTTGCAGATTTGGGTCTCCCTTACATATTAGCTCATATTATTAATAATGTGATTCCACTAAATAGAGCAAACTTAATTATTTTGTGGGGAGGAATCATGGTAATTCTTTCTATTCTTGCTAGAACATTTAACATTCTAGCTAACAGGATGGCATCAAAAACAGCAAGGGATACAGTAGAATGCATACGTTATGATTTGTTCAAAAAAGTTCTTAGTTTATCAGGGTCACAGACAGACCAAATTTCTGTACCATCATTAATAACGAGGCTTACCTCAGATACATATAATGTCCATCAGACAATCGGTATGATGCAGAGACTTGGAGTCCGTGCACCGATGATACTTTTTGGAGGAGTAATTATATCATTTATATTAGAACCTGTACTTTCACTTATACTAGTTGCTGTCATTCCTCTTTTAGCTGTTGTAGTAATGCATATATCAAGAAAGGGAATACCATTGTTTAGTAAAGCACAAAAATGCGCTGATAAGATGGTACAGACTATCCGTGAAGATATTACAGGTATTCGTGTAATAAAAGCTTTGTCAAAAACAGAATACGAAAAGAATCGGTTTAACAAGGTAAATCAAGAGATGTCAATGATTGAAACAGAAGCAGGAAAAACAATGGCATTGACTGGTCCGATGATGAACTTTTTGTTGAATGCAGGTCTTGCGGCAGTAATAATTATAGGTGCTTACAGGGTTAATTCAGGAGCAAAACGCACATGGTACAATAGTAGCTTTTCTAACATATTTTACAATGATATTAAATGCAGTACTGATGATTAACCGTATATTCATTAGCTTTTCAAAAGCATCTGCTTCGGCAGAGCGAATTGCTGAAGTACTTAACGTTGAAGGAGATCTTCTTTGTGAAGAGCCAAAATATTATGATGGCGATGATTTTATTGTTTTTGATGATGTTTCTTTTAGCTATCATTCAAAAAGAACAAACGGAGATGAAACAGTAGATAATGTTAAAAAGTCAGGATATAAACAAGAAGCAGAGATTGATAAAGGAAGAGCCTGCTTAGAACACATAAGCTTTAAGATTAAAAAGGGAGGCTCTTTAGGTATAATTGGAGCAACTGGCAGTGGAAAAACAGCGCTTATAAATCTATTAATGCGTTTTTATGATGTAGATGAAGGGCATATATATATTGATGGAAAAAGTATAAAAAGTTATGAATTAAAAGAACTTAGGAAGATGTTTGGTACAGTTTTTCAAAATGATATGATATTTTTAGATACAATTTATGAAAACATCAGCTTTGGACGAGATTTAGGTATTAAAGAGGTTAAGAAAGCCGCAAAAAATGGGCAGGCAGAAGATTTTATTAACGAAAAACCAGGAGCATATGAATATAAAGCATCAATAAAAGGTGCTGATTTTAGCGGCGGTCAGAAGCAGAGGTTATTAATTTCAAGATCCATGGCAGGAAGGCCTAAAATATTAGTATTTGATGATTCATCGTCTGCACTAGATTATAAAACTGATGCAAGGCTTCGTAATGCTATTAGAGAAAATTATTCTCAATCTATAACAATTATATCAGCACAGAGAATAAGCTCAATTATGAATATGGATACAATTCTAGTTTTAGAAGAAGGACAGATGATAGGTCTTGGTAGTCACGATGAACTGATTAAGAGCTGTACAGTTTATAAAGAAATATATCAATCACAGATGGGATATGCCGCTATGTGAGCAGGGTGTAATTTTTTTCAGGATTGAAATTTGACTGTATTTACTCACATAAAGTAATATATACTACGTTGAGTAAGAAAATGTAATGAAATCGATTCTAAAATATAATAGTTTCATACTTATTAAAAACAAGGAGCATAAGCCATGCCTGCAAATAATAAAAAATCAAAAGATAAACCTAAAGATACAAAAAAGACTTTAATGAGATTGTGGGGATATTTAAAGGTTCATAAGATAGGACTAACCATTGCTGTTATTTTTGCTATGGCAGGTAATTTTTTAGCACTTTCAGGACCAGCACTTTCAGGGAAGGCTATGGATGCAATAAGTAAAGTCAAAGGAGAAACTGATTTTAAAAAAGTATATACTTATGCTGGTATGATGATTATCTTATATATAGTATCATCAATACTTTCATATATACTCTCACTTATGATGCTTAAAATTAGTCAGGCTACTGTTAGAAAGATGCGAAATGATGTTTTTTCAAAATTAATGGAGTCGCCTGTAGGTTATTTTGATAAGAGCTATTCAGGTGACATAATTAGCAGGATATCATATGACATAGATGTAATTAATACATCACTATCAAATGATATTGTAAATATATGCGCAAGTGTTATAACAGTAATTGGTTCTTTTGTAATGATGGTTTATATTTCACCAATACTAGTTATTATAATGTTGATTATGATACCAATGTCAATATTATATACACGATATATTACAAAAAAATATATAGTTATATTCTAAACGTTCTGCTAAGCTCGGAGAGCTTAATGGTTTTGTAGAGGAGATGGTTACAGGAGTTAAGACAATTAAAGCATATGCATCTGAAGATATCATGCTTAATAGATTTGATAAGAATAATAAAGAAGCAATGGATGTATACTACAATGCTGATTATTTTGGAACCATGACTGGACCAACTGTTAATTTCATAAATAACCTTTCTCTTGCCTTTGTTGCCGCCTTTGGAGCTATTTTATTTTTATATCAAAAATTAACGATTGGAGATATATCATCCTTTGTTTTATATTCAAGAAAATTTTCAGGTCCGATTAACGAAACTGCAAATATCGTAAATGAATTACAATCAGCATTAGCCGCTGCAGAAAGGGTATTTAGAGTCCTTGACGAAGAAACCGAAATAAAGGATATGGATAATGCAGTAACACTTTCAGAAATAAATGGAACAGTCCGTATAGAAGACGTCAGCTTTGGCTACACAAAGGAAAAACAAATTATAAAAAGCCTTAATCTCTTTGCTGACAGCGGAAGCCTAACTGCTATTGTAGGACCTACAGGTGCCGGAAAAACAACAATAATCAATCTTTTAATGAGATTTTATGATCCTGATTCTGGCTCTATATACATTGATAACTATGAAAATAGGGAGATTACAAGAGAAAGCCTTAGAAAATCTTATGCGATGGTACTGCAAGATACCTGGCTATTTGAAGGCACAATATTTGACAATATCGCATATGGCAGGGAAAATACAACACAAGAAGAGGTAATGAACGCGACTAAAGCGGCTAGAATCCATTCATACATAATGCGACTTCCTCATGGTTATAATACAATATTAAATGAAGACGGCATAAATATATCAAAAGGTCAAAAACAGCTGTTAACCATTGCAAGAGCAATGCTTCTAGATGCTAAAATGCTGATTTTAGATGAAGCCACATCGAATGTTGATACAAGGACTGAAATATTAATCCAGAAAGCTATGAGAAAATTAATGTCAGGTAAAACCTGTTTTGTAATCGCTCATAGGCTTTCTACAATTCAAAATGCTGATCTCATTTTAGTAATTGAAGATGGGAATGTAGTTGAACAAGGTACACACGATCATCTAATGGATAAGAGAGGAGCATATTATAGAATGTATGCATCTCAGTTTGAATAATCTCTCTATTTAACATTGTCGCTTTATTAAATCTGTATAAAATTATTAATAGGTATTTTACATAGATTGATTTTGTGTTATAATACTAACGTTTACATATTAAAAAACAGTATTATAAAGAATGGAGGAAATTATGAGCAATATTTTTAATGTAGATA
This sequence comes from Holotrichia oblita, assembly GCA_023690525.1. Classification (NCBI taxonomy): domain Eukaryota; kingdom Metazoa; phylum Arthropoda; class Insecta; order Coleoptera; family Scarabaeidae; genus Holotrichia; species Holotrichia oblita. The sequence continues at coordinate 61,676 of JALQSN010000091.1, read as the reverse complement.
ATGCATTTTTTACAATTATGGGAAAAGCATGGGATATGATATGTCTAAGTTTAGTATGGGTAGTACTCTGTTTCTATTGTATTTTCATTATGACAAGTCTTTTTCCAAATGAGAATTCGTACTGGGTACTGCCAATATTCATAATTTTACAAGCATTAACAGCAGGACCAGCAACAACAGCTTTATATTATTCCGTAGTAAAAGTAGTCAGGAAGGAAAGAGGGTATGCCCTACGTTCATTTTTTCAATCATTTAAATTAAATTTTAAACAAGGTGCTATTACTGCAGTATTATTGTTAGTTGCAGTATATATTTTAACGATTGATTATCAATATGCTAAAAGCTTAGAAGCAGGAACTATGAGTCAGGTGTTTTATGTTGGATGCCTTACTGTCAGTATACTGCTTGCATCAATTGCAGTGTTTGTTTTTCCTATACTTTCAAGATTTACATTAAAAACTTTCGGATTAATTAAAACTACCTTCCTTATTTCTATGAGGCATATATTTACAACTATTTTGTTGATTGTTATTGCAGTTGTCGCAGCGCTGGCAGTCTATATAGTAATTCCTTTGATTTTTATTGTACCAGCTATTTGTATGCTTTTGATGTCATTTTTAATAGAGAGAGTCTTTAAAAAATATATGCCAAAGGATGAAGATGCAGAGGAAACCAGAAAGGATCAATGGTATCTTGATTAAACTATTTGTAATATGGAGGGTGAATATATGGGCAGGACAGAAGAATTGCTGTATGACTTGATGGATTGGGCTGATATTGAAACGATTGTATATTCTGAACATGACAATCCTCATTCCATCTTAGGACCGCATATCATAAATAATAAGCTGGTCATTAATACATTTATACCAGGAGCAGATTCAGTTACTGTGATATCAGGTAAAAAAGAATATAAAGCTGTTCTTGAGGATGAAGCTGGATTTTTTTCTTGTCTTTTGCCAGGAAAACGAATTCCTGATTATACTATAAGGTTTACAGATTCTGCTGGAATTGCATCAGAATATAAAGATCCTTACAGCTTTGCACCAATAATTCCCCAAGCAGAATTAGATAAATTTAATAAAGGAATCAATTATTCAATATACGAATATCTTGGGTGTCATATTAAGGAAGAAGCTGGAGTCTGGGGACTTGTTTTTGCAGTTTGGTACCTTTTGCTGTACGTGTAAGTGTAGTAGGCGACTTTAATAAGTGGGATGGACGAATTCATCAGATGCGGAGGTTGAAAACCTCTGGCGTATTTGAATTATTTATTCCAGGCTTAGATGAAGGTACTGTATATAAATATGAGATAAAAGCTAAAGGAGGACTTACCTATCTAAAAGCTGACCCATATGCAAATGAATCAGAGCTTCGTCCTAATACTGCATCTATTGCCGCTAATTTATCAAAGCATGTATGGAAAGACCAAAAATGGTTGTTAGATCGTAAAAAAGAAAATTATGATAAAAAACCGATGTTTATATATGAAGTACATCTCGGTTCATTTAAGAAGCCAAAAGAAGAAAATGGAAGCTTTTACAACTACAAGGAGCTTGCAGTAATACTCGCTGATTACGTAAAAGAGATGGGATATACACATATTGAGCTTATGCCTGTAATGGAGCATCCACTTGACGCTTCATGGGGGTATCAGGTAACTGGCTATTATTCAGCTACTAAACGCTATGGAACACCAGAAGACTTTATGTATTTTGTTGACTATATGCATAATAAAGGAATAGGAGTCATACTTGATTGGGTTCCGGCACATTTTCCGCGAGATACTTTTGGATTGTCTGCCTTTGATGGTACTTGCTTATACGAGCACCTTGACCCAAAGCAAGGCTCACATCCACATTGGGGAACACTAATATTTAATTATAATAGACCAGAGACTGCTAATTTCCTTATAGCTAATGCATTATTCTGGGTAGATAAATATCATATTGATGGTATACGTATGGATGCAGTTGCATCTATGTTGTATCTTAATTATGGAAAAGATAATGGTGAATGGGTTGCAAATATTGATGGCGGAAATGAAAATTATGAAGCTATTGAGTTTTTAAAGCACTTATCTGATGTTTTTCATAAAAGAAAAGATGGGGCAGTGTTGATTGCAGAAGAATCTACTTCATGGTCAAAGGTTACTAGCACCCTAAAAGACGGCGGATTAGGTTTTGATTATAAATGGAATATGGGGTGGATGAATGACTTCACCTATTATATGAAGCAAGACCCATTATATAGGAAAGGTTGCCATGGTGCTTTGACCTTCAGCATGGAATATGCATATAGTGAAAAGTTTCAGTTAGTTCTTTCGCATGACGAAGTAGTCCATATGAAAGGTTCTATGCTGTCAAAAATGCCGGGAAGCATGAAAGACAAGTTTGCAAATCTTAGGCTGACATATGGTTATATGGCGGCGCATCCAGGAAAGAAGCTTTTATTCATGGGACAAGATTTCGGACAGGTCAGAGAATGGAATGAAGATAGAAGCCTAGACTGGCATCTCCTAAATATAGAAGAACATAAGATGCTTCATGATTATATGAAAGCACTGATTAAGCTTTATCATAAGGCGCCAGCATTATATACTTTAGATTTTGATAAAAAAGGATTTTCTTGGATAAGCTCACTTGATGCAGATCATAGCTTAGTCAGCTTTATTAGAAAGACAAGTAAAAAAGAAGAAACATTATTCATCATCTGTAATTTTACACCTGTGATTTATTTAAACCAGTTAACAGCTGTTCCATATGAAGGAAAATATAAAGAGATATTTAATAGCGACATGTTAGAATACGGTGGTGATGGTAATATCAACAAAAGAGTTAAGTCTACTAAAAAAATGCAGATACATGGTCAGAAATATGCTATACCGATTAATATTCCACCATTAGGAATTGCTATATTCTCATACACTCCGTCACCTTAATATTAGGTGATGGAGTATACACGCCACCTGCTTAGAGATTTACATCACTTAAAATTAAATATATTATAAATAAAATTTTAAGTATATTTTCAAGAAATTTTACGAAAAAAATTAAAAGTTCGGTGAGCGATTTTCGTGAATCGAACTTACATTAAATTACATTAATAGAGGGAGTATATATGGCGACTAAGGTAACAGATATCTTTGGCATAGACGTTTTTAATGAGAGCATAATGAGAGAAAGACTTCCCAAAGAGACTTTTAGAGCCTTAATGAAAACGATTGAGAGTGGAGAAGAGCTAAATGCTAATATTGCAAATGTTGTAGCTAATGCAATGAAGGATTGGGCAATTGAAAGAGGAGCAACACATTACAGTCATTGGTTTCAGCCTATGACTGGTATTACAACAGAAAAGCATGACTCATTTATATCACCTATACCCGGAGGAAGGATATCCATGGATTTTTCCGGAAAGGAACTGATTAAAGGTGAGCCTGATGCTTCATCATTCCCATCAGGAGAGTATAAGAGCAACCTTTGAGGCAAGAGGATATACTGCATGGGACTGTACATCACCTGCATTCTTGCGTGAAGATGTTGCTGGAGTTACACTTTGTATACCGACTGCATTTTGTTCATATATGGGAGAAGCACTTGATCAGAAAACACCTCTGCTTCGTTCTATGGAGGTTATCGGTACTCAGGCTATGCGTTTGTTAAAACTTTTCGGACATAAAGATGTAAAAAGCGTATCATGCTCTGTTGGTGCAGAGCAAGAATATTTTTTAATAGACAGAAATGATTATCTTAAGCGTGAGGATTTAGTATTTTCTGGACGGACCTTGTTTGGTGCGACACCCCCAAAAGGACAGGAGATGGATGATCATTATTTTGGAAGTATAAGGGAACGTATAGCTTCATTTATGAAAGAACTAAATGAAGAGTTATGGAAGCTTGGTGTACCTGCTAAAACACAGCATAATGAGTAGCTCCTGCGGCATGAGCTTGCGCCTGTATATGCAACTGCTAATATAGCATGTGACCATAATCAGCTTGTTATGGAATGTATGAAAAAAATTGCTTTAAGGCATGGCTTGGCATGTCTTCTTCATGAGAAGCCTTTTGCAGGAGTAAATGGTTCAGGAAAGCATAATAACTGGTCGCTTATAACTGATACAGGAGTAAATCTACTTTCACCAGGGAAAACTCCTCATGAGAATGTGCAGTTTTTACTTATTCTTTCGGCTGTACTAAAAGCAGTTGATAAGCACGCAGAGCTTCTTAGATTATCAGCTTCTAATCCTGGCAATGATCACAGGCTTGGAGGAAATGAAGCACCACCTGCTGTTATATCTGTATTTTTAGGTAGTCAGCTTACCGATGTGGTGACGCAGCTTGTCGAAACTGGTGAAGCTACGAGGTCTATTCAAGGTGGATGGATTAGTACAGGCGTACATACTCTTCCAGAAGTGAAGAAGGATGCTACTGATAGAAATCGTACGTCGCCTTTTGCATTTACTGGAAATAAATTTGAGTTCAGGATGGTTGGTTCGTCAATGTCAGTAGCAGGACCTAATACTATATTGAATACAATCGTAGCTGATGTATTTTCTGAGATGGCAGATGAGTTAGAAAAAGCAGATGATTTTGATATGGCAGTTAATAGCTTGATAATAAAGAATTTTACAGAACATCAAAGGATTATATTCAATGGAAATGGATACTCAGAGGATTGGGTTATAGAAGCTGTTGAGAGAGGGTTGCCGAATATTGCTTCATTTGTTGAGGCTATACCATATATGGCAGCACCTGAGACGATTAGGGTATTTAGTAAGTATGGGGTATTGTCAGAGACTGAGCTTCGTTCTAGAGTAGAGATATATTATGAATCATATGCTAAGACTATTAATGTTGAGGCAAAAGCTATGATTGATATGACATCTAAACAATATATACCATCTATTATAAAATTTGTTAAGTCTATTGCAGATTCAATTAGTTCGGTAAAGGCATCTGGTATTGATGTTGATTTATCTGTACAGACAGAGCTTTTGAGTGAAGCTTCAAGGTTACTTGTAAAGGTAAAGGTATCACTTGATAACTTAAAGGATATGAATCAGATAGCGACATTAAAGCGACAAGGAAAGATAATGGCGTTATATTACTATAAAGAAGTGGTTCCTGTAATGAATGAGTTGCGAAAAAGTGTTGACTTGCTTGAAATGATAGTTGATAAGAGTATGTGGTCAGTGCCTGGATATTCTGATTTACTATTTGAGATATAAAAATCCATATATTAAAGCTTTTCATATCGTGTTATAAAAATTTCGCATCAAGAACGCCAAGGCGTTTTTCCTGCGAAATTCTTGCATATATGGCATATCAGCAAATTATTCGATAAAGCGCTCATTCGCAATCTGCTTCATTGCTTGCTCATGAACGCAGGATGCTTATCTGCATTCAAGATATTTTCGGACAGAGCTTTAGGATTTGTTAAATAATAGCCTTACTTAGTATATACTCAAAACAGTAATAAATTTTATTAATTATTGTAATATTTGTTTTCTTAGCTCAGTAACATATTTTTCAAATCCTGTTTTATTAAGACTATAATATGTTTTTGTACCTTTCTGTTCAATAAAAACAAGCTCTAGCTGGACTAAGGCATTCATATGATGAGAAATTGTGGCTCCAGTTAAACCTATTTCATTGGCGATTTGGTTGTTATATAAACTTTTTTCTTTTAATAGCTTTAATATATTGTACTTGGTCGGTTCTGCTAGAGCTTTTAAAAATTTATCCATGTTTTTACTTTCTCTTGAAAGATAAATCTGTTCTAGCTCAATTAGTTCAAGTATAGCTATTCCTACAGTAATATTGGTTGTACTAAACCTTGTTAATTTTTGTAAAGACAAAGCATTCAGCATTACAATAGAAGGATAGATATTAATTGCTTCTTCTTGTCCTAGTTTTACCGGTATTAGGTTAAAATCATCTTTTTTTAGATATGCGATGATATTATCTAAAATTTCTTTTATATATTGGCTTCGTGGTAATAGAAATTTTTTAATGTGTTCCTCTGCTTTTGCCACAATGTCTGAAACATAAGTATTATATTCATCAAATTTGTAATACAGCTTTACTAATTCGTATTTTTTAGCTGAATCACAATCATAATCTTCAACCCATTCGAAAAACTCCTTATCATTATCAGAATCTTCATCAACTACATACATTAGTATAGAATAAATTGCGTGAGCTTTATCATCCTTTAAGCTATCCTTTATGCGTCGATAGCTTAGAAAGGCTGTTGCATATGGTTCACAATAATCACGTTGCTTGAATAAAAATTTAAAGGTTTCATCCTCGGTATTAATATCTTTTATAATAGCATGCACTAAATTTTCGGAATCATTAAGCATGTTATTTAACGGTCTATTTGATATATCTATTGACCTGTTTTTAAAATCTTGCCTGACAGATATAGGACCACCGTCATTAAATCCATTTATTACTGCTATAAGTCCTTCATAATAATATTCAGTATCATAATTAATATTTATTTGCATTATGCTACCTCACTACTGACATTATATAACAACCTTACATACTCGCCATTATTTGATACTAATTCATCATGTGTTCCAGATTCGGAAATTTTGCCATCCTTCATAACAATAATCAAATCTGCATCTTTTATTTCTTTTAGGTTATGAGTAGTAATTAATATGGTATGCGTTCCCCTTAGGCTTCTAATAGATGACATAACTAATTCTTCACTGTCTAAATCAAGAGCAGATGCGGCTTCATCAAATACAAGAATAGGAGCTTTTCTTATTAATGCTCTAGCTATTGCAATTCTTTGCTTCTGTCCGCCTGATAAGAAGGCTCCACCTTCATGCATGACTAGATTGATAACCATTTGGAAGATTTTTTATAAATCCATCAGCACCTGCTAAAATTGCTGAAGCTTCAATCTCATCATCAGAACTCCCCAGCATACCAAGCCTTATATTCTCTGCTATAGACATATCAAATAATTTGCGGCTTTGATCAACATAAGCAAAATATTTTCGCCAGGTACTTGAATCAATTTGTGAATATGATATATTACCAAAAGAGATAGGTAGCTCATCTCTTTCATACATACCCATTATAACCCGAAGAAGGGTTGATTTACCACTTCCTGACTGTCCTACGATAGCTGTCATTTTATTTGTTGGTATAACTATATTAATGTCAGAAAGTGTAAGCTTTGTAGCTGATAAATATAAAAAACTAAGGTTCTTTATAGTTATCTTACTATTTTTATCCTCATCATTTATATTAATTAATGTAGTATTATTTTTATTATCAAATTTTTTGTCTTTTTTAATTTCATTATTATGAAGCATTGGTGCAATTTTTTTACATGCCACAATAGACTTCTGCATTGAAGCGTATGCATAGCCTATTTTCGACATTCCCGATGACATGCTTGAGCATAATGATGGAACCATCATAAGTGATGCAAATGAAAGCCTTCCTGTAGCTACTAGATAACCACCGATTCCAAATATACCTGCTAGTGACAATAGACCTTGTAATGTAGTAAAAACATTCTGCCACATAGATATTAGAGCATCTTTTAAAGCTAATAGATACATCCTATGATTAATATTTTGATATACTTCTTCCTGTTTTTTTTCTAATCCATAGGTTCTTATACTTAACGCACCTGTAAATGATTGAGATACATGGCGAAGAGCTTTTGCATTTTCAACTAGGTTTTTTTCACCGATTTTTGCAATTGGTTTTGCAAAGCGGTATTGAGGTAAAAAGGAAATTAATCCTATTCCTAAAGAAAGAAAGCCAAGTCTTAAATCAATTGAAAATATTACAACAGCAGAAAAAAATATACTAATACAAGAACCCAAAAAGAAGCTTGTTGAGTTACTGAGTATATCTCCAGCCAAATCAGCTTCTGTATTCATTGCGGTGAGTCCTTCGCTGGAATTCATATCAGCATTTTTTTCAATACTATCCCTTACAAAATTTCTAAAAAGACATTTTTTAATATCTCTTGATGCTTTTACAGAGCATATGACATAAGCATATACGCCAAAAGCAAGCATTACCATCCAAATAAGCAAAATTATTCCAAATCTGATAACAGAAGCAGTAACTTCTGAAATAGATTGATTTAGTATTGCTTTAGTGAGCCAGTTTAGCATTAGAGACATTACATATGACATAACGAAGGTTTGACTGCTATAAAACAACATACCAAAAATATAAGGTAACGCATAAGGCTTTGTAAACGAAAACAGCTTAAGTACAGCATGTTTACTATTTGATTTACTTTTCACTAGATGAAACCTCCTTTATTAATGTAATTATATCATCCTTTTGACTAAGTGATACATAATCTCCTTCAGCAATAATTCTTCCTTTATCAAGAACAAGAATACGATCACAGTCTTTAATGGCAGATATTCTATGAGCTATCATAAGAACGGTTTTATTTTCCTGATATATTGAGTTCAATAGTGTTTTTTCTGTAACTGGGTCAAGAGCAGAAGTACCTTCATCGATTATTATAATAGGAGCATCCTTATAAAATGCTCTTGCGGCGGCAATCCGTTGCTTCTGCCCGCCTGAGATATTATCAGCCGACTCAGAAAGTATCGTGTTAAAACCTTCTGGAAGACTTTTAATAAAATCTAGTATACCAGCTTTATCAGCTGCTTCATTTAGCTTTATAATGTCCCATCCTTCTTCCATACATGTAATATTAGAACCGATTGTATCTTGGAATAAGAAACAGTCTTGAGGTATATAGGAGATTAAGTCTCTAGCTAAATACATAACTGAACCTATATCACAGCCAAATGCTTGTATACTGCCGGACTGTGGCTGATACAAGGATAGGAGAAGCTTTATTATCGTGCTTTTCCCAGAACCGCTTGTACCGATGAAAGCGATTTTTTCACCAGCTTTTATTTTAAAACTGATTTGATTTAAAACTTTATTTTCATTATCATAAGCAAAATCAACATTATTAAATGATATCCCTAGTTCTTCTTGATAATTTATACGACTGTTGTATGTACTGGCTTGCATGTTTTTGCTAATATCAGTTAGTGTGTTATTATCTGCTTCTTCTGAATCAGCTGTTTTATCAAGAAGGCGTTTTAAACTGGCTGTTTTTGGCTGAATAGAGCCGAGGGATTGAGAAAGCATCATCAACCAAGAGTTAGCGGCACTTGCTACTGTAGTATAAGCTACAAATTCACTTAGTGACATACTGCCATTAACTACACTATTAGCAGAGGCTATGTAAATAAACATCAAAGGTAAAAAGGTTATAAGAATTCCACTTATAACTAAACTAGTAAAAATCTTCATCTGCTTCTTTAATGCCTGAAAGTAAAGGTCATAGCTTTTAAGATAACGAGCTTCCATATATTCTTCTAATCCATAAGCCGTTATTGTTGATACATTTTGAAGACTATCATTTACTATTGAGTTGTATTCTCCCCTTTTTATAGATGTAGTTTGTGCATATCTACTTATCGGCATAGATATACTGATTTGAAGGATAACTAAAAAAGGATACATAAGCAGAAATATTAAGGTATATATCATATGGATACGGAACATGAATATCGCCGAAATGACTAATGTTGTTAACCCTGATACCATTTGGAATACTTCTGTAGTTAGCAAAAGTACTGCTCCTGGGAGATCATTAGAAAAAACAGACATCATATCACCGCTATTTTTCTTACTTAATTTTTCATATGATATTCTTATGATATGTGATACAAATGAACCTCTTACATTGTATTCGGTTTTTGCTTTATATCTCTCTGACAAGTATATCCTGAGTGCAGAAAAAATCAACTGGATTCCGGTTAATAATGCCATAATAAGCAGGAATCTAATTATTGCATCTGTGTCAAATGAAACAGCCGATTGACTTATATCACCCATAGTTTTCGTTACGAATATTTCTGTCGTTGATATGACAACAGATAGGATGAGATAGATAAGCATGAAATAAAGGTACTTCAGGTGGTATTTTTTTGAAGTATTAATGAGGGTTTTCATGGTGTCTCCTTTCGTTAGAGAAATGTCTAACATAAATGATTGATGTGCATCTTATATTGGAGTTTATCATAATATATTTAAATTGTAAAGCATTATTTAGTTAAATTTAATATGAGTTTTGTTACTAGTTGTAGCTAAACGGATGTTTAAGGGCTTGGTTTGTGGTGCGGTGGTTTGGGTTGTGGGTTGCAGGTTTAGAATGGATTGATTTTTGATGCGTTCCAGCATTATTAATTTTCTAAGCTCGAAAAATACTGCAAAAAGCGACAGGAAGTCAGCAAACTCGGAAAAAACCCTCAAACAGTGCTGACTTCCTGCTAAAGCAGTATTTTTCGAGCCAAGAAAATTTAATAAGGCTTCCAATGCATCAAAAATCAATCCATTCTAAACCTGCTTGGTCTACGTTCCATATGAAAACAGCATTACTTATTTATGGGTATATTTACAAAGTAAAGTGTTACTACTCCTATCTCCTTACCTGCTGTCTGCCATATAAATTTATATCATCAAGATTTACAAGGTAGGTGATGAAGGATATTTACGTCAGTAAAGTAGACCAAGCTGGTATAGTATGGATTGATTTTTGATGCATTGGAAGCCTTATTATATTTCTTAGCCTCAAAATACTGCTTTAGCTAGAAACCAGCACTGTTTGAGGGCTTAAGTTCAGCAAAGCTGAACATGCCGAGATTTGCTGGTTTCTGGGCGCACTTTGCAGGATTTTGGGGGGTTAGAAAATTAATAAGGCTGGAACTGCATCAAAAATCAATCCATACTATACCAGCTCTTCACAGCTTAAACAACCGCACTACAATAAAAGATAGTATTGTATAAAAAAACATCTATTAATTAGTTGAAATGACTTTAATATTGGATAAAATATGCATAATACGGAAATCAGCACAAGATATGTAAACACATAAATAAGAAAACATTATAATTTTATATTGATATTATTATCTAATTGACGCAAGCATTAAATTAGAAGGACATCTTGAAAGACAGAAGCCGTAATTCGTACAGTCTTTTTGCATAATATATGGTATAGGATGCCCAGATTCTTTATCATAGACAAATGCTATAACACCTTCCGGGCATATTGAAAGACATGAGCAAGATCCTGAGCAAATCTTATAATCAATGATTATTTGAACATTATTCATAATTACAACACCTATTTCACTTTTTTATATAATTTGGCAAGCATTATTTTATCACAAATACTGAAGAAATACCAGTAAAATTTTCAGAAAAAAGATAACATATTAAATCTGCTATAAACATTATTATAATGAATATAAAAAATACTTGCAAAATAAAAAATAATAGGTAGAATAGAAAATGAAATAAATATATGTAAAGGAAATGTACTGCTTAATAATTTATCAAATAATTTAGCAGTGCAGGGAGAAGCTATGATACAAGCAAGCAATATTACGTTGCGATTAGGCAAGAGAGCTTTATTTGAAGATGTAAATATAAAGTTTACTGAAGGAAACTGTTATGGTTTATTGGTGCAAACGGAGCTGGAAAGTCTACTTTTTTAAAAATTTTATCAGGTCAGATAGAGGCTACAAAAGGAGATATTATTATTACTCCAGGACAGAGGCTTTCATTCTTGCAGCAAGACCAATTTAAATTTGATTCATATGATGTCTTGAATACCGTTATTATGGGAAATAAACGTTTATATGATATCATGAAGGAAAAAGATGTAATTTATGCAAAGGAAGATTTTACAGAAGAGGATGGTATTAAGGCAAGCGAGCTTGAAGCAGAATTTGCCGGAATGAACGGATGGGAAGCTGAATCAGATGCAGCATCATTACTAAATGGGTTAGGCATAGAAGCAGAGCTTCATATAAAGATGATGGGGGATTTGTTAGGAGCTGAAAAGGTTAAGGTGCTTCTTGCACAGGCACTTTTTGGTAATCCTGATATCCTTCTGCTTGATGAGCCGACTAACCATCTTGACTTAGAAGCGATTAGATGGCTTGAGGAATTTTTAATTAATTTTGAAAATACTGTAATAGTAGTATCACATGATCGTTATTTTCTCAATAAAGTATGTACTAATATAGCTGATATTGATTATTCAAAGATACAGCTCTATGCAGGAAACTATGATTTTTGGTATGAATCTAGTCAGCTTATGATTAAGCAGATGAAGGAAGCTAACAAAAAGAAAGAAGAGAAGATAAAGGAGCCGCAAGAATTCATACGAAGATTTTCTGCTAATGCTTCAAAGTCGAAACAGGCTACTTCACGTAAGAAAGCTCTTGAAAAAATTGAGCTTGATGAAATAAAGTATCTTCAAGAAAATACCCATATATTGATTTCAGACCAAATCGTGAGATAGGTAATGAAGTACTTACAGTAACTAATCTTTCAAAGACAATTGACGGTGTGAAGATTCTTGATAATATATCCTTTATTGTAAATAGGGAAGATAAAATAGCATTTGTAGGCGGAAACGGTCTAGTCGCTACCATTTTATTTAAGATTTTGATAGGAGAAATAGAACCTGATTCAGGAGAATATAAGTGGGGAATTACAACAACACAAGCATACTTTCCAAAAGATAATACAAGGGAATTTGACTGCGAGGAAATTATTGTTGACTGGCTGATGCCTTATTCATCTGAGAAGGATGTTACTTATGTAAGAGGCTTCCTTGGAAGGATGCTTTTTGCAGGAGAAGAAGGTGTCAAAAAGGTAAAAGTGCTTTCAGGTGGTGAGCGTGTCCGTGTAATGCTGTCTAAGATGATGATAATGGGTGCAAATGTGCTGGTTATGGACGAGCCTACTAACCACCTTGACATGGAATCAATTACTGCTTTGAATAATGCTATGATTAAGTTTCCAGGAGTAGCTTTTTTTACATCACAAGATCATCAGTTCGTACAGACGATAGCTAACCGTATTATGGAAATTACACCAGACGGCTTAATTGATAAGATATCCTCATATGATGAATATCTTGATAGTGATGTTAATGCTCGTAAACGTCAGGTATTCAATGTAAATAATGAAACAGAAGATTAACATAACATAAAGGTAGCATTATATATACTCCATCGCCAAAAGCTTTTTAAGAAAATATTAAAGTGATGGAGTATAATTAAATGCAAGAGGAAAAAAATATGTTTTCACAGTATTATAAAGTTAATAAGATATCTGACCCCATGGATATTAAGATTAAAGTTCCGGGTTCAAAAAGCATTACAAATAGGGCTCTTTTATTGTCTTGTCTTTCAGAAGGAACAAGTGTACTGAAAAATGTGTTATTCAGTAATGATTCAAGACATTTTATTGACTGTGTATTAAAGCTTTCATATGAAATTACTGTTAATGAACAAGAACAAATCGTGACACTTAAAGGTGGAAGACCGAAAACAGATACCGAGATTAATGTCGGCAGTGCAGGTACTGCTGCAAGGTTTATAACTGCCTTGCTTGCTTCATACGAAGGAATATATACAATAAATGCTTCTAAACAGATGCAGGCACGTCCTATGCGTCCTTTGTTTGAAGCACTTGTCAGCTTAGGCGCCAAGATTGAGTATCTTAATAACGAATACCATCTGCCAATAAGAATGAAAGGCGGGATATTAAAGGGTGGAGAAATTTCGCTTGATGCCACTAAGAGCGACCAGTTTTTAAGCGCATTGCTTATGACAGGCTGTCTTCATGAGAAGGAGCTAAGTATCATACCTTCTGGTAAAGAAACCTCAATGTCTTATATAGATATAACATTAAACATGATTAAACAGTTTAATGGATATGCAGAAAGGTGTGATGATGCTAGTTATAAAGTATCTCCTAGCAATACCTTTATGGCAAGGGAATATGTAATAGAGCCTGATGTATCAGCCGCATGTTATTTTTATGCAATGTCATTTTTAACAGGCGGAACTGCTTTAGTAGAGGGTGTACATGCTGACTCTATGCAGGGTGATATAAAGTTTTTATCGCTTTTAAAAAGGATGGGGGCAAAGATTACTGATACACCTTCTGGTATCTTATTAAAAGGACCAAAAGGTGGAATATATGACGGCATAGATGTAGATATGAATGATTTTTCTGATCAAACCATGACGCTTGCCGCATTATCTGTCTATGCTAATACACCGACAAGGATAAGAGGTATAGAACATATTAAGTATCAGGAAACAAACCGTATTAAAGCTATAATAAATGAGCTAAAAAGAATAGGTACAGATGCTTATGAAACAGAAGATGGTATAATTATAAACCCATCTATACCAAAAGCCGCTTTGATTGAAACCTATGATGACCACCGTATGGCAATGGCTTTTTCATTAATTGGATTAAAAACTGATGGTATAATGATTGATAATCCATTATGCCTGCTAAGACTTATGAAAGCTATTTTGATATTTTACATGAATTAACAACTGGTACTGTACTACTTTAAGTGAAAAATGCAATCAAACGAACATTAAAATCCATATATCAAGGCTTCCGTATGAGCTTGATTTTAATGTTTAGTTCGGTAACGAATTTGTTTTCAGTATTCTCTAACCAAAAGTAGTGTATATAAGAATTAAATATTGTAAAGATAACGCTAAATAATATATAACGTTAAAATAATAGATAACGCTAAAATAATAGATAACGGACTCATTAGAATCCGTTATCTATTCACTATAATTATCATACATTTGTTTAGTAAATTCCTTTATTTTTATACGAAGGCTTTCTGGTTCAATAATCCTTGCATATATGCCATATGATAATATGAAACCATAAAGCCATCTATCTTCTGGATATGAAGGGTATACAGTAAAGCTTAAGTCGTCATTAACGAAAATTTCATCATCATCGAAATCTTCATATACACGATAAGTCGCTGATTTGTCAACCCACATTACAAAATCTAAATTTTTGACATATGAATTATCTACAGAAGATTCTTCTATCAGGTAATTAAATGGACATTCATCAAAATATTCACTAAGGAGTCTTACGTTTTTCATCCTGAGAAGCTTAAATACTCTAAAAGCATTCTTTTTACAGCAATAAGCTCTCAGATACCAAGAGTGGCTTTTAAACCATAACTGCATGGGTTTAACAATCCGCTCTGATTTTATACCTTGACTGTTATAATATTCAAACTGTATAAGCTGCCGATAGAGAATTCCTGTTTTAATTGTAAGGAGTGTCTCACTTTTTCTACCGCTCCAATCAGAAAAATCTATTGAAACCCAGCTATGACTGTTTGTCCGAAATAAAGTGTTAAGCTTAGAAAGCACAGGAGTTATTTCATTTCTCTCAACTTCTTGCATACTCTGTAAGGCTGATAAAATCTGCATCTGATCTTGATTAGAAAGAAGGAGGCGGTCAATTACATAATTATCAAGAAGTGATATACCTCCATTTCTTCCTTGGGTTGTATATACAGGTATTCCAGCTAAGCTTAAAGTCTCTATATCCCTATAAATTGTCCTTACTGAGACCTCAAAATGTGAAGACAGCTCCTCAGCGGTAATTTTTTTCTTATCTAATAATAAATATAGTATCTCAAATAATCTATTCATAATAAATATTAAATTTTTTCAGGTTCGCTATATTCAACTCCAAAAGTATCTACAGTAACACTAACCATTTTTTGAGTTAATGTAGGATGATCTGACCAGTCAGTATCTACATCAGCTATTTTATTGACAATATCCATACCTTCTACTATTTTTCCAAATGCAGCATATTGTCCATTAAGATGTGGTGAATTTTTATGCATTATGAAAAATTGTGAGCCTGCTGAATCTGGTGATGAAGAACGAGCCATTGATATAACACCTTCTTTATGGTCAAGCTTATTGTCAAAACCGTTACCGCTGAATTCACCCTTTATAGAATAACCAGGACCACCCATACCAGCGCCTTCTGGGCATCCTCCTTGGATCATAAAGCCGTTGATTACACGATGGAAAACTAGACCGTCATAATATTTTTTATTAATTAGTGATATAAAATTATTTACTGTGTTAGGTGCAATATCTGGATAAAGCTCAAGCTTAATTACATCGTTGTTATTCATTGTTATAGTTACTATTGGATTTTTGTTTTCTGACATTTTATTTTTCCTTTCATTTTACTGCTGATAGCAGGATTAATTATTTTAGATTACATTTTAACATATTAGATATTAGAACTCAATACATTACTGTATGAATTGATTAATTACGATTGTCTGTAGTTACTGATTACAACTAATCTTAATAATGATGCAGCATTCAAGTGTAACGATTATTATTTGATACACTACATATTTCCAAAAATAAAATCTTTACATACAGCAAAAAACTCACGAATATAATATCCAGGTGTTGTAATTAAAAAATTTCGTTTTGAATAGCCATATGCATTTTTTATGCCAGCTTTTTTTGCAATGTGTAAAGCACGATAAATATGAAAATCGTTGGATACAATAATGATAGTATCATCTTTTATATTGATATATTCCATACTGTTTCTTATATTTTGTGTTGTATTAGTTGACTCTTCTTCTAATATAATTCGATTTCTGCTGATTCCTCTTTCAATTAATGCACTACTGATCGCATAAGCTTCTGTAATATCCTCACCGTCGCCCTGTCCACCAGAGCATATGGCTTTTGTATCAGGATTATCTAAAAGATATTCATAAGCTGAGTCAATACGGTTTAAGAGTGATAAGGAAGGTGTTGCTCCCCTTACTTGTGCTCCAAGTATTATAATGTAATCTGCACCATCAGGTGGGTTTGTTGAAGAAGCAGATATTATCTTGATTTGTACAAATGAAAATATTACTACAATTACCCACAAAAATATAATGCATGACTTGCCACATATTGATAGAAATTGGCTGTGCGAATTATATAAAATTGGGAGCATAAAGGAGAGCAACATGGAAAATATTGAAAATGTAATATAAAACCATAAAAATGAGCTTTTTATACCTGAATAATATGCGGTTATTATAAAATATATAAAAAATAGTATTGAAGCTGTCCTTAAAGTAATAATTGTAGTTTTTATCATAATCTACTCCATATGTTTATTTATGTATATTAGTTGTATAACTATAGATTATACTACTTTAGGTAAAAAATTGCAATCAATCGGACTTTAAAACCCATAATTGCTACCATAATCAGCAGTTTTGCTATAACTATATAGTCGGCGATAAATAATTCTAATGCTTTGCAGTCTAAAAAGCCATATATGCAAGCTTGGAACAAGCTTGATTTTCAGACTGCAAAGCAAAGAATTATTAATCACCGAATATATAGTGACAAAAGCTTTATCGAAGAAAACTTCATCAAATTATTATATTAAAATATAAATAAAAAACTTTATTTATGTTTATAAATACATTATAATCATATACGATACATAATTACAAGTATAATAAATCAATTTGACTGATAATCAATTAATGATACAATATTTAAAAAGGCGGATATTAAAATTGAAAAGCTTATTAATTTATTTAAAAAACTATAAAAAAGAAAGCATCTTAGGTCCTCTTTTTAAGATGCTAGAAGCGGGCTTTGAATTGTTCATTCCTTTAGTAGTGGCAACTATTATCGATACAGGAATTGCAGATAACGACAAAGCTTATATATTTAAGATGTGTTTAATCATGATACTGCTAGGAATTATAGGGTTAATATGTTCAATTACAGCACAATATTTTGCGGCAAAAAAAGCGAGAGTAGGCTTTTCAGTGAAGCTAAGAC
This sequence comes from Holotrichia oblita, assembly GCA_023690525.1. Lineage (NCBI taxonomy): Eukaryota > Metazoa > Arthropoda > Insecta > Coleoptera > Scarabaeidae > Holotrichia > Holotrichia oblita. The sequence goes on along the minus strand of JALQSN010000091.1, from coordinate 43,897 downwards.
ACGTAATGTTTGAGCATATTCAAAAATTATCATTTACAGAAATAGACAATACAGGTACTTCAACACTAATAACTAGATTAACCAGCGATATAAATCAAGTACAAACAGGTGTGAATCTTGTGCTGAGACTATTCTTGCGTTCTCCGTTTGTAGTATTTGGAGCAATGCTTATGGCATTCACTATAAGTAGAAAAGCCGCATTTATTTTTCTTATTACCATTATATTACTTTCCTTTGTAGTATTTGGGATAATGATTATCAGCATGCCTTTATATAAAAAGGTGCAGACCGGACTTGACTCGATACTTAATATTACAAGAGAAAATCTATCGGGAGTAAGAGTAATACGTGCTTTCTGCAAAGAAGAAGAGGAACTTAGAAATTTTAAGAATAAAAATTTTATACTACTAAAGATGCAGATGTTCGTGGGAAGATTTTCAGCGCTTATGAATCCGATAACTTATATAATTGTCAATGCTGGGATTGTAGTGCTAGTATATTATGGAACACTTGATGTTAAAGCTGGCGACTTGACGAGAGGTGATGTGATAGCTCTAGTAAATTACATGTCTCAGATATTGGTCGAGCTTATCAAGATGGCTAATCTTATCATAACAGTTACAAAATCGCTTGCATGTGCAAAACGAATAGAAGAGATGCTAAATATCAAGCCTAGTATGCATGAAGCAGAGGATAGTTTAATGTATATAGATGATTCTAATCAAAATATTCTTATGTTTGATAATGTATCATTTACTTATAAAGGAACAGCAACTGAAGCGTTATTGAATATTTCCTTCAGTGTTAAAAAGGGTCAGACAATAGGTATTATCGGCGGAACTGGATCTGGAAAATCAACGCTTGTACACCTAATTCCTAGATTTTATGATGCAAGCGACGGTAATATATATATTAATGGCATAGATATTAAAAAATATAATATAGACAGCTTGAGAAAAAACATAGGAATAGTTATGCAAAAAGCTGTTTTATTTAAGGGTACAATTGAAGATAATCTAAGATGGGGTAAGAAGGATGCAGATGATATTGATATTGAGCATTCACTTTTAGTGTCGCAGTCAAAGGAATTTGTAGAAAGAATAGAAGGAGGAAGACAGTCTTTTGTCGAGCAAGGAGGTAAGAATCTATCAGGCGGGCAACGTCAAAGACTTACAATTGCTAGAGCATTAATTAAAAAACCTGCAATACTTATTCTAGATGACAGCTCATCAGCACTTGATTATGCAACAGATGCAAATTTTAAGAAGAGAAATTAAGAATATGGAAGGAGATACAACAGTAATAATTGTGTCTCAAAGAGCATCATCAGTACTTTATGCAGATAAAATCATTGTACTTGATGATGGAGAAATTGTTGGTATAGGAACTCATGAAGAATTATTTAAAAGCTGTGATGTTTACAAAGAAATATATAAATCACAGAATGCGGCAATGTAAGAGGAAATATATCTTGCGGTGCAGATGTATTATGTAAGCCTTGCTGACGCACCGCCCATGACAAGAACGCCGAGGCGTTCTAGAATACAAGCAGTATAACGATAATCATAGGAGGATGATACCGTGTCAAAAAAAGGAACATTTTATAAGGTTTTGCTATATATCTCACATTACAAGATATATGTATTATTATCGCTTCTTTCAGCTTTTATTACTGTCTGTTTAACTCTTAATGTACCTGTCCTTATAGGAGATGCGGTTGATCTGCTTATAAACAAAGATGAAATTGATATTAATGCAATAGTCGCTATATTAGTAAAGGTATTGATTATTGTCGGAATCACTGCATGTGCTCAGTGGTTCATGAATATGTGCAATAATAAAATAGCTTATTATGTTGTACGTGACCTAAGAAATGAAGCGATGAAAAAGATAGAAAAACTGCCGCTAAAATATATAGATGGAAAATCACATGGTGATATAGTCAGTAGAGTTATTGCAGATGCTGATCAATTTTTAGAAGGTTTATTAATGGTCTTCACACAATTTTTCAGCGGAATCCTTACAATTATTGGTACGTTAGTATTAATGCTTGGAAAGGATATTATGATAACACTTGTTGTACTATTAATAACTCCAATTTCACTTTTTGTTGCCGCATTCATTGCGAAAAGGACTTTTAATACATTCAAGCTTTTATCAGAATCAAGAGGTGAACAGACAGCATTAATTAACGAAATGATTGGAAATCAAAAAATTGTTAAAGCATATTCATATGAAAAAGAAGCTGTTACTAAATTTGATAAAATAAATGAAAAACTTGGAAAATATTCACTAAAAGCGATATTTATTTCATCAATATCTAATCCAGCTACTAGGTTCGTAAATGGCTTAGTATATGCAGGAGTAGGTCTTACAGGAGCTTTATCAGTTATTCATGGTAATATTACGATTGGAGAGCTGACTTGTTTACTTAGCTATGCTAATCAATATACCAAACCTTTTAATGAAATCTCAGGAGTAATAACTGAACTTCAAAATGCTTTAGCTTGTGCAGGACGGATATTTGAATTGATAGATGAAGAGCCTCAAGTGCCTGATGCAGAGAATGCAGTTATCTTACCTTTAGTAGAAGGTAGTATATCACTAAAACAAGTGTGCTTCTCATATGAACCAAAGGTTAAGCTTATTGAAGATTTTAACCTTGATGTTAAGCCAGGGCAGAAGATTGCTATTGTAGGTCCTACAGGATGTGGAAAGACTACAATTATTAATCTGCTTATGAGGTTTTATGATATAAATAAAGGCAGTATCGAGGTTGAAGGAATAGATATAAAAGAGATTAAAAGAAGCAGTCTTCGCTCGTCATATGGAATGGTGCTTCAAGAAACTTGGTTGAGAAAAGGAAGCATTAAAGATAATATATGTATAGGTAAGCCTGATGCAACGATTGAAGAGGTTATAGCAAAGAACAAAAGCATCTCATGCTCATAGTTTTATAAAACGTCTGCCATATGGATATGAGACAATGATTAATGAAGAGGGTGAAGGACTTTCAGCGGGACAAAAGCAGCTTTTATGTATAGCAAGGATTATGCTGTCTCTGCCTCCGATGCTGATTCTTGATGAAGCAACCTCATCAATTGATACAAGGACAGAGATTAAGATTCAAGAAGCATTTTCGGAGATGATGAAAGGCAGGACCAGCTTTGTTGTTGCACATCGTCTATCTACGATTATAAAAGCTGATGTTATCTTAGTTATGAATAATGGTAATGTGATTGAACAAGGAAGCCATAAAGAGTCGCTTAAAAAGGATGGTTTTTATACACACTTATATAAGAGTCAGTTTGCTAAAGAATAATCACTTATAGCTTAATAGTTTTTATTATGTGTTTTAATGCCTGTCTTTTTTTATTTTCTTTTGATTACAGATACCTATATAGTCATTTAAAATAATTTAATATAATAAAATATTTTATTATATTTACTACTTATTATTAAATGTAATAAAATCATTTAAAGCATCCTTTATAGTGATTATTCCGGATGCAATATCAGGTATCTTCAAAAACAAGTCATTTCTTGCAGATATATCCATTGTGTCTTGAACTGCACTGATAAAAGCTGTTCCCTCGCTGTTAACTTGTGATATTGACTGCAATAATGAATTAGCAGTTGTCAAAGGCTTAGCAGATACTGGTGAAATGGTACCATTTTGATTAAACATAAAGATACTGTCGTTAGACGTCATTGAAAGCACAAAATCTACGCATGCTTTCTGCTTTATTGGATCATTCCAAGCTTTTTCTGTTATATAAAAGCCCATGGAAAAACCGGCAATCATATCAGTACTCTGCCTCGGGCTGTTTTCATATGTCGGAAAAGGAATTAAAATAACATTATCTGTATCTGTTATCTGACTGACGCTCCATGAACCGTCAAGTACCATAGTCGCTTTTTTATCCTGAAAAAGTGCAAAGGATTCTACATTGCTAATATTAGCAGTATCAGAAGGAAAAGCACCCATTTGATATAATGTTATAAGATCGTTAAAGCCATCCATCCATGCCTGAGGATATGGATTAGCTGATGTTGGTATAGTAGACAGATGGTTTGCTGGTCCAGTATGATTATATATTAAAAATTCAAACCAGTAATGAGGTACTTCACCTAAAGAAACAGCGATAGGAATGATATCCTGTTCTTTAAATTTAGAAACAGCATGTAAAAGTGAGTCCCAGCTGTCAGGTATAGAAATATCTAATTCATCGAATAAATCTTTATTGATAAAAAGCCCTTCCCAATATCCATTAACTGGCAAGGCATAGTTCTTACCATCAGATGCTTTCATAGTGCTTAAAATGCTCGTATTGATATTAGTTCCATATGAAGGATAGCTTTTTCTGATTGTATCTAAATCAACCACTTTTAAGTCAGTAATAAGCGGCTCAGCATCATTTCCTACAAAATAAAATAATATATCAGGATCTTCATTTGAGTTGAATAAGGACAGGATGCTCTTTTTCCATTCTTCATTAGAAACAGTTGAATGATCGTCTACAATTACGTTGTTATTTTCCTGAAATTGCTTTATTAATGATTGATATGTATCATATCCCCCATCACTTTCTCCAAAGGATGTATAGACAGTCAAGGTAACAGCTTCATTGGCAGGATTCTCTTTATCACAGCCAGAAAAGAGAAGTATGCAAAAAATGGCATAAAAAAACATAGCTTTTTTAGTTTTCATAAGTCCTCCCTGTAATAACAAATTATTTAATAGATTGCTGGCTCTTCATATATTGATTATATACTTAAATATGTTATAATTCAACAATGAATTTAGGAAAAAAATTGTTATTATTGATACAATTTTCTTAACTTGCGTAATATGGGGGTTATATGGTAAGATATATTAAATAACCAAAAAAGTAGTATATACTTAAAACAGTCACATATTCATTGACAAAATCAAAAATAGTGACATGGAGGAAATTGGAAGATGATAAAACGTGACAGAAGCTTTTGGTGGTTCTTTGCTATAATGATGGGGTTAACTGGAATTATAATATTTATTAATTTAAATTCACCAGTATCGACTAAAGAATTGACAGAAATGACAGCCAAAAACATACAAGAAACAGAAGCTAATATAGTAGCTCTTCAAGAAAAATTTAACCAATATGGACGTATTATAAATCGTTTTTTAAATAATGACAATGAGATTAGTCAGATTATAGAAGAGATTGAAGCAGTGGAAAAAGAGTTTTTAAGAAGCAGTGACTTGGTTTTTGGTATCTTTTACCTGCTTATGAATGAATCTGAGAGTATTAAGAAGTATATTGAGTCCGTAGAAGCAAATATTAGTCTAGTAACACAAACAGTGATACCTTTTGATGATATTGCTTTAACAAGTGTTAAGTCAACAGATGGAGAATGGAAGAGAAGTGTAAATAATGTTACGGGAGAAGAATTTTTCATATATATCATACCATTAATAAGTGATGAATGGGATGATATTTATATTGGAATTAGTATTCCTGTAGTTAATATCCTGCATGAGCTTAATAAAAATCGTGAAAAATTAGAATTTGATAATTATTTATATATCAACGAGGAAGAGGTCCCTGATATATTTAGTAAAAAAGGATTTTCAGATAAAAAGAATGCTTTAGTATTTGAAGAAACCACTGTTGGATATTTTAAAGACACAAATGAGAATAAGGAAGAGATATATACATTTAAGGTACTAGACAATAATATGATATATGTTGAAGTTAATAATAATCTAAAACAATCTAGATACAGTAATGAGATGATTATTATTGTAAGCATATTTTCAATTATAGCAATGTGGATGGTGCAGGGAAAGAATAAAAAAGGAAAGACTGTGTTTGACCGTGCATCTGATTATATTATGTTAAATTATATACATAAGCTGAATTCAATTCAAAAACAAGGATACCGTGCGACAATTGCATTGAATATAGGTATGGCGTAGGCTATTTTTGCAGATGTTGTATATAGTGCGTCTTTAGGACGTGGATTAATGACAATTGCAGAGTATCTGCTGTTTGCCATATTATCTTCTAGTGTTCTTTTGCTGTATAAAATCAGCAAGGTTGGAATTACAAAAAAAATGGCTTCAATAATCATTACAGCCGGATTAATCGGTCCTTTAGTAGAGCATTTAATGTCAGGAGGCTTTGCACTAGGAAAAGCAGGAGAAAGCTTTCTCTGGTTTATTATATGCCAATATATGGCATTATTTATTTTAGGAGCAGGTAAAGCGGTTAATGTGTTAAATGTAGTTGTTGTGATGATATATTTTGATGTGGTTTTTGAAACTGTATTTTTCCATCAGACAAATTATGAAGGAAGCTATCTGTTTGCTATTGGATTCATATTACTAGCTTTTGCTTTATATAATGCCATGGAGGTCTACGTTTCAGGTACCGCTAGACATTATAAGGAGACAAAAAGACTGATTCACGAATTAAAAACAAATCAAAAAATGCTTTTAAGAAAAGAAAAATTAGGAGCACTTGGTCAGTTGATATCAGGAGTTGCGCAAGAAATAAATACTCCAATCGGGGCTATAAAGGCATCCTCTGAAACCATGGACAGCATGTTTTTTAAAACAATTGATGAAGTACTTATGGTCGCTGAAATCCTTACTGATGAAGAGTATGAAGCTTATATGGAAATTATAATTAAATCATTAAAAGCCAAGTGCGAGATGAAGTCTACATTAGAGATAAGGAAGGCAAAAATTGAAATTAAAAAATATTTTAAAGAGAATGGATTTAAAGATGGAGAACAGATTTCAATTCTATTAAGTGAACTAGAAATTGTTAAAATTGATCAGATTAAGGAAATGACAGAGCTTTTTAATATGGAGAATATTGTTGATATTTTAGAAAGAGCTTCTAAATTAACAGCATTGACATCAAGCATACCAATTATTTTATATGCTTCAGAACGAGTTACACAGATAGTTATTGCTTTAAAATCATATGTACATATAAGCTCTGAAAATGGTATTATAGAATTTAATTTGATAAAAAGTATTGAGAATGTATTAATATTATTCCATAATCAGATAAAGAGCAACATTACTATAAAACGTATATATAGCAGTAATGAATGCATCATAATCGGAAATCCTGACGAGCTTGCGCAAGTATGGACTAATCTAATTCAAAATGCCATACATGCAATGAATGGTTCTGGTGAATTAACAATTGAAATAAAAAAATCAGATGAAAAAACTGTTACGTTATCAATAGGAGATACAGGTGTTGGAATAAATCCAGAAATGTTTGATAATTTATATGATCCTTTCTTCAGTATCAACAAAGATAGCAATGGAGCCGGTTTAGGATTAAGTATTGCTAAAAGAATAATTGATAAGCATAAAGGTAAATTATCAGTTGAGAGCCAGATAGGTCTTGGAACAATTTTTCATGTTTTTCTACCTGCTCAAGAAGCAGGTAGAAAAGCGAATCTTAAATAGCGCTTTATTTAAAGATATGTAAGTTGTAAGAGTGAGATATATGTGATAAAATACATTTAGATGAATAAAAATGCGTATTCAATCTATTTTATTGTGCGAAGCAACGCACAGATAGGTATAAAGATGAAAAAAGCTATTATATGTGTAGATGATGAGAAGATTATTATTTTAAGTTTAGTTGAACAGCTCAAGGAAAAATTTGGCAACCGATACATATATGAAACTGCTATGTCTGCTGATGAAGCCCTTATGGTAATAGATGAACTAGTAAGCAATTCAGTAAATGTCATTTTGGTAATATCTGACTGGCTTATGTCAGGAATGAAGGGTGACGAATTCCTGATAAAGGTTAAGGAGCTTTATCCAGGTACAGTTAATATCATGCTGACAGGACAAGCAACGGCCGAAGCAATTGAAAATGCTACGAAAAACGGAGCCTTAAGTGCATATGTTTCAAAGCCTTGGAATAAAGACGAGCTGATGAATAAGATAAGCGAACTGTTAGGTGAGTTTAATGCATGAACAAGAAGATAAGGCAGTGCTTTGTATGCCTAAGAAAAAGTATAACAGAATATATTTAATAACCATCTTATCTGTTCTTCTGCTATCTTGCATATTTATAGTTATCAGCAACTTAACTAGCCTGCCAAGCAAGAAGGTCCAAGAAGAATCAGTTAAATATTCAAGAGAGATTTCAAAAGCATTATATGAGATGGAAGAACGTTTGAATCAATATGGCAGAATATTTGACATATTGATTCAAAATCATGCTCTAGAGAATGGAAAGCTTTATGAAGATGAGCTTAGAATGAAGGTATTAGCCAAACAGCTGAATACCGTGTTATTGCAACATATTGAAGAGCAGAATATAGTTGATGGGTATTTTTTTGAATTAAACGCTTTAGTCCCATCAACAGAATATGAGTTATATTATAATGATAAAACAGGCAGAACTACTCACATTACTACATTGTTGAGTTCAACTGATGTTATAAATTTAAATAATGTTTTTAAAATAAAAAACGAGCCTTTGTGGAATACTAATTATAATGCTTTTTCAGATACAGTGAAATTACAGTATCTGATTCCTTTATATGAAAATGAAGAATACATTGGTTTTATGGGAATCACTGTTGATATAAATAAACTTAAAGATGTAATTAACGCAGAAAGTCAAGGAAAGGAGTTTGGATTATTAACTGATTCAAAAGAAGTCCTATTACACTCTTATTATCTTCCAGGAGAAGCACTTACTACACTTTATGATGGAAACCTTGTTAAAGCTTTTGTAGAAGGAAAAACTGAGAATTCAATCAGAATCAGAGATAAAAATGGTAAGTATATGATATATGCTTATCAGATACTCCCAAGCGGACAGATTTTTTTTACAGTACAAGAACTGTTTAAAATGATGTCAAAAGTTAATCTGCTGGCTATATGTGCAGCTTTCATAGCTATAATAATAATTATTATAGCACATAAAAAAGATGAAACAGATAAAAGCGTATTTGATAATCTGGCTGAAAAACTCATTAATATTAATGGGGCAAGAACAGTTGAAAATGATGAAAACCGGGTTAAAGCAGTTATTGCTATGGAGCTTGGCTTATGTATGATGCTTACTGCATTTGGCATATATCAGCTGATATTTAATGGAAATATTTTGGAATTTATTATATATATTATATTTGGCTTATGTATACACTTTTTTACGTATCAATATATATGCGGAAAGCTTTCAGAAACGGTGAAACTTATATTTATATGCTTGATGCTTCTGATTGTAGTCGCATTCCATGTAATAAAAGGCGGTTTTGGTGAATCCGGAAATGGTGCGGCTATATCATGGATGCTAGGTATATTAATATTTGGATGCTTTTTGATAAAATCAGAATGGATGGATCGTGTATTTGGTGTTTATGTAGTATTTTTATCATTAGATATAATAGCTGAGCTTTACTTTCTGCAAAATATTTATTATGAAAGAATGCTGGTATTTGTGACTAGCCTGCTATATGCAGGATTTGCACTTTATACAGCTATAAGCATATATATAAAAGAATCAATTTCTGATAGAAAAAGGATTACAGATCTGCTTTATGAAGTCAGGGAAACACAATCATATCTTATTCAACAAGAAAAGATGGCGGCTTTAGGACAACTGATTTCAGGTGTTGCCCATGAGATTAATACGCCAGTAGGAGCAATTAAAGGAGCCGCACAGACAATGGAGACAGCCTTACTTCCTATGCTTAGATTGCTAAAACGCTGCAAGGAGGAATTTGAAGAGGATGATTATGAATGTTTCTTTGGAATAATTAAGCTTTCAGTCGATGGAATTAGAGAAATGAAAAGCACTATGGAAATCAGGCAGGGTAAGAAGGAATTAAAAAAATATCTTGATGAAATTAATCTTTTAGAACGTGATGAGATACTAGAAATGTTTGTACGCTTAGAAATAACAGATATAGAAAAGATTAAAGAACAAAAAAACATATTGAGCAATCCTTATTTAAGTGATATATTAGGAATTGCAGTTAATCTCTCAGGCTTTATTGTAGGGATTCAGACTATAATATTTGCTACAAGCAGAGTGTCTAGAATTGTATTTGCATTAAGGTCATATGCTAATACAAATATATCAAATGAAATGGTACAGATGGATATAATAAAAAACATTGAAAATATACTCATATTGTATCATAATCAAATAAAGCAGAATATTGAAGTGGTAAGAGAGTATGATGTCAGCACTAATTATATTGCAGGTAAACCAGATGAACTAGCTCAAGTGTGGACTAATCTTATACAGAATGCCCTTTATGCTATGAATGAAGGAGGGACTCTTACAATAAAAATCATACAGCAAAATAGTAAATGGATAGAGGTTACAATAGGAGATACTGGCATAGGTATAGAAGAATCTATATTAGAACGTATCTATGAACCGTTTTTTACTACAAAGCCATTAGGAGAAGGAAGTGGTCTTGGTCTTGATATTTCAAAAAAAGTCGTTGAAGATCATGGCGGGACTATTAATATAGAAAGCAGTCTAGGTATTGGCACTAAATTTATAATTAAGTTGCCGATACTTAAAGATATAGATTTGGAAATGAAGGAGACAATGCAATGAAGTCAAGAATAATAGACGCGCAAGCAGGAAGCAAAGAGAGAAAAGAAATCAGATCAACCATTCTCTGCGTGGATGATGAAAAGATGATGCTTAGTGTCCTTTTTGAACAATTAACTGAATGGTTTGGAAAGAATTATAGAATAGAAAAGGCATTAAGCGGTGAAGAAGCACTTCAGATAGTAGATCAATGTATAGAAGATGATGAGCCGATATCAGTCATTATATCAGATTATATGATGCCGCTTATGAAAGGTGATGAGCTTCTAATAGAAATCAGAAAGCGCGATACTAAGATCCGTAAAATCATGCTGACAGGATATACCTCGATAACAGGTATCATAACCGCAATTAATCAAGCTGGTCTTTACCGGTTCATATACAAGCCTTGGGATGCTAAGGATCTTATGCTTACAATTATGGAAGCTATAAAGAGTTATGAGCAGGAAAAAAAGATGCAGGAGCTGGTTAAGGGAGTTGAAAGCTTGTACCGCAGATGTGAGGAAGGAACACAGCACGCAGTAGATGCCTTAGTCAGTACTATACAAGAAATAGATCCTGCCTTAGCCAGTCATTCTATGCGTATCAGACAGTATTCTATATGGCTTGCAAAAAAATTAGAATTAGATGAAGCTATATGTAAAAACTTAAAGTATGCTTCAGTCCTTCATGAAATTGGTACTTTAGGAAAAATAAATACAGGTAAAGATATTGATCAGCATAAGCGACTTGACGATGCTAAAAAAATCATAAGCCACTTAGATGATGCTGAACAGATATTTAAAGGTGTGCAATACCAGTTTGAAAAATATGATGGAACAGGGTTATATAATAAAAAAGCGGCTCAGATACCTGAAGAAGCCAGAGTACTAGCAATTGTCCATTTTTATGACATACTAAAGACTGAAAATAAAAGAGAGATTACAGTTGAACAAATTATAGATGAATTAGAGATGAGAAAAAGAATTTATTTTGATCCAAGCTATGTTGATGAATTCATTAAGATACTTATACTGTACAATAAAATATTACTAATTAGCTGAAAGATGAGGTCATACATATGAAATTTAAAAGCATAGCTATGAGGATATTTGTTTTTGTAATTCCTACAATATTTATTACAATATCACTATTTATAGGTATTAGCTATTATGTAATCAGCACGCAGATTAATAAAACAATCAATGAAAAATTAACCGAAAACCTTCATGCCGCCGATTTAGAAATACAGTTGGAATTAGAAAAAAATGCAACTGTAGCTATTAGCTTTGCTGGTTATTCGCAGTTAATGGAATATAGTAAATTTGATGATGAGAAGCATAAGAAGGTATTAGAGACTATTATTACATCTAATAAAAATACCTTTGGAGGCGGTGTATGGTTTGAGCCTTATATGTTTGACAAAAGTTCATATAGATTTGGACCTTTTTTATATGTTGATGATGATGGACAGGCTGTTTATGTTCCTAAATATGGAGATGTAGTTGATTATTTTAATGAAGATTGGTATATAAAAGGTAAGAATTCAAATGGAGACATCATCTGGTCAGATATATATTATGATCCAGTTTCAACAAAAACTATGATTACAGCGACAAAACCTTTTTATGACTTAGATGGTAAGTTTTTGGGTGTAGGAACAGCTGATATGGATCTTGATGATATTCAGATAATTGTAAATAATATATCAATTGGTGAAACAGGCAGAGCATTCATTCTTGGTTCTAATGGTGAATACATTACTTTTTATGATGAAGCAAAAAGTGTCAATGATACAATTAAAGAGGACAAAGATACTACGCTTGCAAGGCTTGGTGAAGAGTTAATGTCTAATGTGTCAGGTAATACTGTGTTAATTAGAGATAATAAAGAGCTGAGAGTTTACTACATGACTATGGCCAATGTAAATTGGAAATTAGTTGTGACATTTGATGAAAGCGAGATTAGTACATCAACTTTTAGGTTATTTTTGTATATCAGTATAATTCCTATTACAGGACTTCTGCTTGTTGTATTAGGAATTGTTTTTATTATAAAATATTTAAGAAAGATAGTAAATAAAGTAAATAAATTCGCAGATTTAGCAGCTTCTGGACATTTTTCAGAAAGAATTGAAGTGACTGAAATTGATGAATTTGGTTATATGGAGCAACGCCTAAATAAAATGATCTCAAATATGGATGATATGAGTAATCATTCAGCTAGATTATTAGAACTTGCTGAAAATGCAAATAAGTCTAAAAGTGAGTTCTTATCAAGGATGAGCCACGAAATCCGTACACCTATGAATGCAATTATCGGAATGACGCAGATAGCTAAAGCAAGCAGTGATACAAAAAGGATCAGTGATTGCTTATTTAAGATAGAAAATGCATCTAAGCATCTACTAGCACTTATTAACGATATACTAGATATATCAAAAATTGAAGCTAATAAGCTGGAATTAATGGAAGAAGAATTTGAGCTTGTTAGCATAATTAATAATATAAAAAATATGGTGTCTGTTAAGATGGAAGAAAAAAGACATCAATTTACCATCAATATGGATAAGGATGTACCGCAGTATATTATCAGTGATGAGTTAAGGCTTACGCAAATTATTACAAATCTAGTGAGCAATGCAGTTAAATTCACTCCAGAAAATGGATGTATAAATATAGATATCAGTGAAGAAGGTAGGGATGATGAATATTCTATAATTAAAATAAGTATTAAAGATAACGGAATAGGCCTTTCTAAAGAGCAACAAGCTAAGCTGTTTACTGTATTTGAACAAGGAGATGGCAAAGATTCTAGGAAATATGGCGGAACAGGCTTAGGCTTAGCTATAAGTAAGCGTATTGTTGAAATGATGAATGGTAAGATATGGGTGGAGAGTGAGAAAGACGTTGGCAGTACCTTTATATTTACTATGAAAGTACAAAGAGGTGCTGGAAATGTTAAGAAGCATATAGAAAAGCTGAGTATTAATGAAATGAAAGCACTAAAGATATTAGTTGTTGATGATTCAATAGAGGCAAATGAATATATGACCCATATATTGAACAGCTTAATGCTTAAATGTGATAATGTTTATGACGGTTATGAAGCTATTGAAGCCGTTCAAAAAGCTATAGATAATAACAATCCGTACGACATAGTATTCATGGATTATATTATGCCAAGACTTAACGGTATTGAAACTGCTAGAAGAATTAAAGAAATATCTAATGACAGCATGGCAGTAATCATGGTTTCGATATATGATTGGAAAGAGATAGAGCATGATGCTAAGAATGCAGGTGTTATTAAGCACATACCAAAACCTTTTTCTCCATCTTGTGTATTAAACAGCATTAATGAAACTGTACCAGATATTATTAAAAGTAATTCCTATAGAATAAATCTACCTATGGACGGCTTTAGTGATTATACTGTTTTACTTTTTGAGGATGTTGAGATAAATAGAGAAATTGTTTATGCATTCTTAGAGCATACAAAGGTTAATATAGAATTTGCTGAAAATGGTTTAAAAGCTGTTGAGATGTTTATGGTCGCTCCTGATAAATATGACTTGATATTGATGGATATACAGATGCCGGAGATGGATGGCTTCGAGGCTACTAAGAGAATAAGAGAAATGAATATAAGGAGAGCAAAGACTATCCCTATTGTAGCTATGACAGCAAATGCTTTGAGTGAGGATGTGAAAAATTGTAAAGAAGCAGGGATGAATGATCATATGGCGAAACCGATTGAGCCTGATACCTTATTAATCAAGCTTAATGATTATTTGTTTATGAAAGAATATTTGAATCGGGATATATGTTAAAATGTGATGACATCTTTTTAATATAATTTTTATGATATCTTAATTGACAATCTAGTTCTAACATGATAATGTTCAGTTAATTAATTAGGTATTACTGAAAGGAAGGGTATACATATGAACAAATTAAAAATGAGGTTAGCGGCATATATGAACTACCGTTATGGCTATGATCAGCTTGGGAAATTACTTATAGGAGCTTCGATTGTCTGCCTTATATTATCATTTATTACATTTAATAACATATTTTATTATTTAGGAATTGCATTATTAGCATACTGTTATTTTCGTATGTTCTCTAAAAATATTTCAAAGCGTGATAGTGAAAATAGAAAGTTTGTGAATTTATTTAGTGGTTTTACTGCTAAATTTAAAGGAAGTAAAAGAAAATTTTCTGAAAGAAAAACTCATAGCTTTTTTAAATGCCGTAAATGTTCTCAGACAATAAGAGTACCAAAAGGTAAAGGAAATATATATGTAACATGTCCAAAATGTAAAACAGAATTTCAAGCTAAAACGTGATTATATATACTCCATCATTTTAATATTCTCTAACCTAAAGTAGTATAACACAGGCGACGTTTCAAATCTTTTGGCGATGGAGTATATTTAAAGTGATATAGAAGGGATGATTTTTTTATGTTCGGCTATATAATGGTCAATAAGGAAGAGCTGAAGATTAAGGAATATAATAGATATAAGGCATATTACTGCGGTTTGTGCAGTACACTAAAGAAGAGGTATGGATTTAAGGGGCAATTCTTACTTTCTTTTGATATGACGTTTTTAGCTGTACTCCTAACTTCGCTTTATGAGCCGAAATCATCGATTACATGTCATAGCCGCATAACAAAACCACTTAAGAAGTGCCACTTCATAAACAATGAATATTTAGAGTACGCGGCAGATATGACAATCTTATTGAGTTATCAAAATTTTTATGATGATTGGATTGATGATAAGAATTTAGCGAAATATTTTTCTAAGAAGTTTTTAAGAAATCTTATGATGATGTCAATAAAAAGTATTTAAGACAGGGAGCCGCAGTGGAACGCTACATGAAAAGGCTTGCTTTGGCAGAAAATAAAAAATTATATAACCCTGATGTTGTCAGTAAGTTAACAGGTGATATGCTTAAAGAAATATTTGTTATGAAAGATGATATGTGGAGTGCTGTTCTTGCTGAAATTGGAGATTATATAGGTAGATTTATTTATCTGATGGATGCTTATGAGGATATTGATGATGATTTAAGTAAGTTACGTTATAATCCCTTAACATTATATAAAGACAAACCTGATTTTGATGAAAGATGCAAAAAGATGCTTACATATATGGCAGCAAGAACAGCAAAGGCTATGGAAAGACTGCCGCTTCTAAAAGATGTAGAGATATTACGAAATATTTTGTACTCAGGTATGTGGACTAGATATGCAAAATATTAATTCTAAAAAAGTAGGCATGAGGTATAAAAATGAGAGATCCATATAGTGTGTTAGGTATTTCACCAAGTGCAAGCAATGATGAAGTAAAACGTGCTTACAGACAGCTGAGCAGAAAATATCATCCAGATGCGAATATCAATAATCCTAATAAGGACTATGCCGAAGCTAAGTTTAAAGAGATACAAGATGCATATAACCAGATTATTGATGCTAGAGAGAAGGGTGATAATACACAGTCATCATATTTTGGAGGCTTTAGAGGAGGTTTTTATAACCGAAGCCAAAATAATAATGACATAGAATCGCAACGGTTTAAAGCAGCAGAGGTATATATAAATAATAGAAAATTTAAGGAAGCACTTAATGTATTAGATGGAATGACAACAAAAAACGCAATGTGGTATTATTATCATGCTTCAGCAAATCAAGGTTTGGGAAATCATATCATAGCTGTAGAGGAAGCAGAAGAAGCGTTTAGGATGGAGCCCAATAATATGATGTATCAAAATTTCTGCAATGCGATAAAGTCAAATGAGCAGTGGTATCAAAACCAAGGAATGGGTTATGGATTGTCACCGGTATCATTTGGAGATTGCTGTATGAAGATTTTGATATTTAATTGTATATGTGGATGCCGCTTATAGATTAATTTGCTATTTCATTACTTATATTAAAAAGCTTGTTTATCTTGTAAGAATAATATTATAACCGGAAGCAAATATACTTAATCATATTTGCTTCCGGTTAATTTATGTTAAAATATTCAATGCAGTAATCAATTTTATGTCACCTTTTTCAACTCCTTAATTGAAACTACTTCAGTACTAAGCATGCATAGTAAAAAGGTTATACAAAAAATCACTCCATTTATTAAAAGAAGTATCAAGTTATTTATCTGTATTTTATCTTGCATGAATTCATAAAGCTTCTGAAAAAATTCACAGCTGGTAAACAATATAAATGCTGGTTTTAAAATAACTGATACAGCATCTAAAGTAAAACCAGTATTTTTCTTTACAATAATATAATCACATAAGGTTAAAAGCAAAATTTGGCTTATAAGAAAGCTGATAAAAAAGCCCTTTATGCCATAGATAGGGATTAAGATACATATCAAAATAATACGCAGCCCTAAAAATGAAGCTGATGTAATAAATGAAAGGTTTATTTTCCCAAGACCATTAATAATGTCGCTTAATGTTGTTGCTATGTATAGGAAAGGGCATATCCAAGCATATATAGTAAGATATGTTCCAGCAAGAGGCTCGTTATATACAAGCATCCCAAGCTCCTTACCAAATGTTATAAAAAAGCCAGCACTGAATATACCCAATATTAAACTATATTTAACAGATATTGCAGTAGTTGATGCGATAAGATTTTTATTATTCCTTGCATTTGCTTCAGATACTGCTGGAAGCAGAAGCACAGACATAGAATTAGTAATAGTTGATGGAAACATAATAAATGGAACTGCCATGCCGTTTAGTATACCATATATACTTAATGCTTCTAGTGATGACATTCCAGATTTTTTTAACATACTTGGAATTAATACTGCCTCGATACTATGAAGGATGCTAAGTAATAAACGGTTTATAGTTAGAGGAGCAGAGGTTTTTACTAAATGTTTCATTGGGTTTAGTAAGTGAATATCTTGCTTGCTTGATTTGTTTGCTGATGAGTTTCCTTCTGATTTTTCTAATGATTTATCATTAATGTCAGTTTTTTTATTTTTTTGAAATATCAACGAGATTAGATTATAAAGCTGAGAAGCTATTTCACCTGCTACAATACCAATGACAGCTATTTCACATGTAGTTTTTATATCTTTAAAAGGCATTATATTAACTATAATTATTACAGAAGCAACTCTTACAATCTGTTCTAGCAGTTGTGATATGGCAGGTACAGCCGCTTTTTTTAATCCATAATAATACCCATTTACACATGCAGTAATTCCACAAAAAGGAAATACCAATGCAAGAATCCTTAGAGAAGCAGCACATTCTGCCTCTAAAAGAAAGCGTACAGCTATAAAGTCACTAAAGGTATATAATGCAAATGAAAGTAATAAAGCAATGCTTACAGATAAAATTATACCAGATGTTAATATCTTTTTTATATTTTTACCTTTGTTTTTTCCAGTTTCTTCTGCAATAAGCTTTGATATTGCTGTTTGTATTCCTGAAGCATACAAGGTAAAGCAGATACCATATACTGGAAATATCAGCTGATATATACCGAGATTTCTTGCACCCATCATATTTGAAAGGTATATCTTGTAGAAGAAGCCTATTAAACGGGTTATCAAACCTGTTATAGTCAGGATAAGCGTGCCTTTAATAATTGTACTTTTACTCATAGAGCCTCTTATTTTCAAAAATAATTGTTGTTTAATTCTATGCAAGTTAAGCCTCTAAAGAACATTATTATATATTAAATTCAAGTCATATGAAGAAATTTTTAATACTTCTCAAATGGTTTGATTTTTTATTTAAGAAAGAGATAAGATTCTAGTTCTAAGCAATTTTTATTAATAAAAAAGCAATTTGAAGAATTGAACATATATAATGAAAAAGATATACTAAAGTTATCATATTGAAAGGATGAAATAAAATATGGGGTATCAGCTTAATTTAAAAAATATCAAAGAAAAAAATATTTATTCATTAGGAGAGGACTTCAAAGCAATTAACCAAGCAGGAGAGGAAATATCCTTTACTAATTACTATATGCAGAAGAATGGGAAACCGTTTTTTGGCATAAGCGGCGAATTTCATTTCAGTAGGATGTCAGAAACTAGATGGGAAGATGAACTGATTAAGATAAAAATGTGTGGAATTAATATTATAGCTACATATATATTTTGGATTCATCATGAAGAAGAAGAAGGAGTTTTTGATTTTTCTGGGTGTAGGAATCTTAGAAAGTTTATTAAGTTGTGTGCAAAGCATGATTTATATGTGGTTTTAAGAGTAGGTCCTTTTGATCATGGTGAAGTAAGAAATGGCGGTATACCAGACTGGCTTTATGGTAAACCATTTGAAGTAAGGACGTTAAGTGATGGATTTATGTATTATACAAAACGATTATATACTGAAATTGGACAACAAGCTAGAGGTATGTTTTTTAAAGATAATGGTCCAATTATCGGAGTGCAGATTGACAACGAGTATATGCATTCTTCAGCGCCGTGGGAAAATACAACAGGAGTCTCTAATGAATGGGTATTCGGTGGTGATGAAGGTGAGGCTTACATGCTTGGCATGAAAGAATTAGCCGCAGGATGTGGCTTGATTCCCGTATTTTACACCTGTACTGGATGGGGAGGTGCTATAACTCCTGATTCTATGATGCCTTTATGGGGTGGATATGCATTTCGTCCTTGGTTATTTTATTCTTACAAGGGAGAACATCCAGCTACAGATGAATATCTTTATCAAGACTTCCATAATAATAATGCGGTCAGCGGATATGATTTTAAACCAAGCTATCAGCCAGAAGAAAGACCATATGCCTGCTGTGAAATGGGAGGCGGTATGATGTGCAGTTATTATTACCGCTTCCAATACCCTTATAAGAGTGTAGATGCTATGGCTAATATTAAAATAGCATCAGGTTGTAATTTTTTAGGATATTACATGTTTCATGGTGGCAGTAATCCAGTAGGCAGGTCTGGAATATTTATGAATGAAGGGCAGGTTCCTAAGATTTCATATGATTATCAAGTCGCTTTGGGAGAATTCGGGCAAATAAGAGAGTCTTATAGGCGTTTAAAAAGTATTCACTATTTTATAAAAAGCTTCAGTAAGCAGTTATGTAGTCTTAAAACTGTAAAACCTAATGGCGCATCTGAGATTCATCCAAAAGATATGGAAACGTTGCGTTATTCAGTGCGTACTGATGGAAAAAGAGGATTTTTGTTTATTAATAATTATCAAGATCATGCACAGATGCCTGACCGTTCTTTAGAAGAGATTAACTTGCATCTAGATAAAGAAGATTTAAACTTTTCTTTTGGAATTGCTAGTGATGAGAATGCCATATTACCATTTCACTTTGATATGGACGGGATTGAATTAATTAAAGCATCTGCACAGTTGATTACAAGAATTATTAAAGAAAATGAGATAATATATGTTTTCTTTACACCTGAAGGAATGCATGCTAAATTTACTTTTGAAAATAATACTAAGATTAATGGAGTAGAAAATCATATTTATGACAGTAATGATATAGAAGCAGAAGATTTTATTGTAGAAAAGGATAATGTTAAAATACGAGTATTGCTAATCAGTCGAAGGATGGCAAATCGTATGTTTGTCATCAGCGGTGATAGGCTTGTATTTTGTGATGGAGCAATTTTAGAAGATGAAAATGGCTTACGTCTAGAGACTACAGAAGCTGTAAATAAAGTATCAACTTATCCAGTGGGAATTTTTAGAAGATTTAATCAAAATACAGAATTTAACAAGGAAAGAACAATTTTAGGTGAATATTTAATTAATACAAAAGAAATAAAGGTTGAAGCAGTTACAACAAAGACGGCGAATAATCGATATACAATTTCTCTGCCGAAAAATTTTTTCGATGGTATGAAGGATGCTCTGCTTCAGATTAATTACAGTGGAGACATTGGACATGCTTTCCTTAATGGAAAATTAATTAATGATAACTTTTCAAATGGTGCTGTCTGGGAAATCGGATTAAAAGATTTCTTAGAAGAACTAAAGAATGAAAGTATTACATTATATATTACACCTTTAAAAGAAGGAGCTAATGTTAACGTAGAATCTGCCATGGCAGCAAGGAAAGAGGATGTAAAAGCATATTTGAGCGGGTTAGAAGAAGTTAATGTACAGCCAGTATATGAAATTATTATTGAAGAAAATACTTCAATATAAACCTAAATTAACCAGCATTGATTAAACTGGTATTGATAATCGTATAAAAATATTTTGTTCAAGGTTGAAGGATTTTATTGTTTTTCCATTAAAGTCCGATATTCCATAGGTGTTAGACCTTGGTGCTTTTTAAATGCACTGCAGAAAACACTTTCATTTGAAAACCCGCTATTAAAGCAAACATCTTTAATTTGTAGCTTTGAATTCTTTAAAAGATATTTTGCTGTATTAATACGAGTATTCACGATATATTCATGTGGGGTAAATCCGGTTTCTTTTTTAAAAGAACGGATAAAATGATATAAACTTTAGCCAGCTCGCTTAGCCAATTCATCTACAGAAATATTTTCTGTAAAATGTTCATTGATATAGGAAATAATTTCTTGAGCCATATTTAAGTAATTATTAAAATTTTTCGTATCAGGAGAATACAAAAGAAAAGCAGTTAGCATATCATTAATATATTTTGACATCAAAGGTTCTTTAATGATACAACCCTCTAAAAATGTATGATAAATGGTATCTAACTTACTAATAACCGGATAAGGGTTTTTTAATGAAAATACATTTCCTAGGTGGGATGTAATATTTGTATAATGTGCTCTGACTGTTGGTCCATCAAAATGGCACCAGATACTTTCCCAACCAGTAGATGAATAATAAGAATGAGGTTTATAACAGTCAAGAAATACAAAAGAACCAGCCTCAATCTGCTCCTTACGATTTTCAAACTCTAGTGTGAGGTCACCACTTTTAATATACATAAGTAAAAAGCTGTCATAAGATTCTCGTTGTAAATAATAGCCGCTTTCATAAATAAAATAGCCAGAATAAAGAACATAAAAAAACATATTTTGTGCAGTCTGGCTGGGTGAGTATACATAATAATTGGATTCGATGGAGACATATTCTTCACGAGATTTCATAATATTTACCTCATTTTAATTCATTATTCTTTATATTATCAGAACATAAAAACGTTCTGATAATCGGATTTACGGCGCAAAAAGATGCGCCTTTTATCAGTAATTTAAGAAGCATTACTGATAATTTTATATTATCATATTATGACTATTTTTCAATAGCAAAAGTGATGAATTATACCAAAGCTCATATACGCAAACTTTTGATGTCCGATTTTCAGAAAATATTAAGGTTACGGAGTATAACTTAAAGAAGTATAAATAATAATAGAATATAAAAAGTAATAGTACAAATATAATGGAGGATTCAGATGAGTGAAGTAATGGTATGGGTCGGAAAGACAACAATTCCGACCTATGAAATTGGAGAAGCAGAAAAAATCCGATTTTTTTAGATAAACGTGTTTATCAGGGAAGTTCTGGAAAAGTATATCCTTATCCTACTATAGAAAAGATAAGTGATGTGAAAATAGAAAAGGAATATACTGCTGTTTATCTAGAAAACGAATATCTGAAAATAATGGTGCTTCCAGAACTAGGAGGAAGGATTCAAAGAGCATATGATAAGACCAACCAATATGATTTTGTATATTATAATCAAGTAATTAAACCAGCATTGGTGGGCTTAACCGGACCTTGGATTTCAGGTGGTATTGAGTTTAACTTACCACAGCATCATAGACCAACTACATATCAGCCGGTAGATTATATTCTATCAGAACAAGAAGATGGAAGTAAATCAGTAATGTTACATGATGTAGATCAGATGTATGGAACAAAAAGTATTGCAAAGCTTACCTTGTATCCGGGAAAGGCATATATAGAAATTACTGGACAGCTCTATAATAGGACTGCTCTTCCTCAGACATTTCTATGGTGGGCGAATCCGGCAATTCCTGTGAATGATAATACTAAGTCTATCTTTCCACCAGATGTGCATGCGGTAATGGATCATGGTAAGAGAGATGTTTCTAGATTCCCAATTGCAACTGGAACTTACTATAAGAAGGATTATAGCGAAGGGGTTGATATTTCCTGTTATAAAAATATTCCAGTACCAACTTCTTATATGGCAGAAAAATCAAAATATGATTTTGTCGGCGGATATGATTATGGTAAGGAAGCAGGAATTCTTCATATAGCAGATCATCATATTTCACCAGGTAAGAAGCAATGGACATGGGGATGTGGTGATTTTGGCAAAGCATGGGATCGTAACTTAACAGATGAAGATGGTCCATATGTTGAATTAATGACAGGTGTTTATACAGATAACCAGCCGGATTTTACATGGTTAAAGCCATTTGAAGAAAAAACCTTTAAGCAATATTTTATGCCTTATAAAGCAGTAGGACAGGTGAAAAATGCGACTATAGAAGCAAATATTAATTTAAGCTGTGAGATGGAGGCAATAAATATTTTAGTTTATGCTACCAGTGTCTTTGAGAATGCAGAGATTCTTTTAACATATGATGGACAAGAAATATTTAAGACATATACGAAAATTTCTCCAATTGATTGCTATAAGAACCGCTTAGAAAAAGTAGATTTAGGACTAAAGAATCCTGTAGAAGAAAAATTAAAACTTTGCATTTTAGCAGATGGAAAATGTCTAGTTGAGTATCAGCCAGAGACCGTAGGAATTCCTAAGATGCCAGAGTCTGCAAAAGCAGCAAAGGATATATCAGAAATTATGAGTAATGAGGAACTGTATCTGACAGGACTTCATATTGAGCAATATCGTCATGCTACATATCTGCCTGACCCTTATTATTTAGAAGGATTAAAGCGTGATAATGGAGATATAAGGATTAACAACGCTTATGGCTCTTTGTTGATGAGGAGAGGTCAATTTACAGAAGCTGAAAAATATTTTAGAAAGGCTCTAGTACGCTTGACTGAAAGAAATCCAAACCCTTATGACAGCGAAGCTTATTATTTATTAGGACTAGTATTATTTTATCAGGAAAAATATGACGAAGCATATGACATATTTTATAAAGCAACTTGGAGTAGTGAGCAGCAGGAAATGTCCTTTTATTATCTTGCAGCAATTGATTCAAAGCGTCAGAGATATACAGAAGCTTATAACCATATTGAGAAAGTACTTGTAAAAAATAGTCATAATATCAAAGCAAGAGGCTTAAAAGCATATATTCTTCGTAAAATAGGAAGAACTAATGAAGCGTATTCTCTATTAAAAGAAAATCTTATGCTAGATCCGTTTGATTTCATATCTGGTAATGAATGGGCAATATTGTCAGAAACTGAAAGAAAAATAAATGAAAGAGAAGTAAATGAAAAAGAAGCAAATGAAAGAGAAGTATATGAAAGAAAAGCAAATGAAAGAAAAATGAATGAACGAATAACGAATGAAATGGAAGCAAGGAAGATACTAAATAACAGAATGCGCAATTTTAAGGAAAACTATCTTATACTAGCAGAGACTATGCTGAATTTGGTGCTTATGAAGAAGCAGTTTTCATATTACAACAATGCACCGAAACATATCCGATGTTAAAGTATTATGAAGCATACTACACCAATCAATTGGGTAAGACAGTGATTGATAATAACTTATGTAATATGTCTTCCAAAATATCCATGGATTTAGGCATTTCAGAAAAAATATCTATAACTAATTATCAAGTAATGCATAAGAAGGTAGAAAACTTAATAAAGAAAGCAGAAGAATATAAAACAGACTATTGTTTTCCGAATAAATTAGAAGATATTGCAGTGCTTTTGTTTGCAACTAGATTCTCATGTGGAACAAAGGCTAAGTATTATTTGGGGTGTTTGTTTTATGACAAATTGCAATGGGAAGAAGCAATTGCCTTATGGGAGTCATCAGCAGAAGCAGATTCTAGTTTTCCTGCTGTTTATCGGAACCTCTCTTTGGCTTATTATAATAAAAGAAAAAACAAAGCTAAAGCAAAAGCAGCAATGGAGAAAGCGTTTGCATTAGCTCCATCAGATGCACGTATTTTCCTAGAACTAGATCAACTTTATAAAAAATTGGGTATGAGCTTTGAAAACCGATTAAAAAATTATGAAGAACATAAAGAGTTAATTAAGAAACGAGATGATCTGTATATAGAATACATAACATTAGTAAACATGTCAGGTGATCCAAAGAAAGCATATGAATGCATTAATAATCATAACTTCCACCCATGGGAAGGTGGAGAGGGAAAGGTTACCACACAATATATCTTAGCATTGTCTGCAATGGCGGAATTAGCATATGCAGAAGGATGTTTTACAGAAGCTGAGAGCTTATTACATAAGGCGCTTATATATCCAGAAAACTTAGGTGAAGGCAAGTTAGAAGGAACGAAAGATAATAATTTATATTATCAGCTTGGCTTAGTTTTAGAAGCGCAGGGAAAAACAGAAGAAGCAAAAGAATATTTTTTAAAAGCTACAATAGGAACGAATGAACCAGCTGGAGCAATGTATTACAATGATCAACCTGCCGATATGATTTTATATCAGGGACTAGCATTTATAAAATTAGGAAAGACTGCTGAAGCAAAAGCTCGTTTTTATCGTTTGATTGATTATGGAGAGCAGCATCTAGAAGATGAAGTGAAAATAGATTATTTTGCAGTATCTCTACCTGATTTTTTAATCTTTGATGATGATTATTCATTAAGAAACCGTGTACATTGTTACTATCTAATGGCACTTGGAAACATCGGTTTGGGGAATATAAAAAAAGCGGAAGTATTTATTACGAAAGCTGTCACATTAGAGCCATGTCATATTATGTGCAGGGTATTTCAAGAACGCCTTAGCGTTCTTGTTGCAGGAGGTGCGTCAGCAATATGGATAAACTAAATAATTTGTTGCGTTACATGTAAATAAAAGTCACTTTTAAGGGTATAACTGCGTACATTATAATAATAAATATTTTATATCCTATGCATATAAAAGCATGAGCATACAAAGGCTTGCTATGGAAGAAACGAGGAAAAATGATATATTTAGATAATGCCGCAACAACAAAGACAGATAAATATGTATTAGATGCCATGATGCCATACTTTTATGAGAACTATGGTAACCCATCAGGCTTATATGATATTGCTAAAAAAAGCAAAAGTGCAATAAATAAAGCTCGTGAACAGATTGCTGAAGTCATTAACTGTGATAAGCAGGAAATTTATTTTACAGCTGGTGGAACAGAATCTGATAATTGGGCAATAAAATCTATTTTAGAAGCTAATAAGGAAAAAGGAAAGCATATAATAACATCCAAAATTGAACATCATGCAGTACTAAATACGTGTAAATACATGGAAAGCCAAGGATATGATATTTCATATATAGGGGTTGATGAAGATGGAATAATAGATACACGTGAAATGGAACAAGCTATTAGAAGGGATACTATATTGATATCTATTATGACTGCTAATAATGAGATAGGCTCTATTCAACCAATTGATAAAATAGGACAGATAGCCAAAAAGCATCAAGTACTATTCCATACCGATGCTGTGCAGGCATTTGGTCAGATTCCTATTGATGTAAAAGCAATGAATATAGATTTATTAAGTGCAAGCGGTCATAAGTTATATGGTCCAAAAGGGATAGGATTTTTATATGCAAAAAAAGATGTACAATTAAAGCCATTCATTCATGGAGGAGGACAGGAGAGGCATATGCGTTCAGGTACAGAGAATGTATCTGGCATAGTAGGTCTTGGAATGGCGGCAGAAATGTGTGGAAGGGATATGCATATTAATATGGAACATGAGATATCTCTTAGAGATTACTGTATAGAGAGATTATTACGAGAGATTCCATATACTAGGGTGAATGGCAAAGAGGAAGAATAGGTTGCCTAATAATGTAAATGTAAGTTTTCAGTTTATTGAAGGTGAATCCCTTTTGGTGCTTTTAGATATCGAAGGCGTGAGTGCTTCAACAGGCTCAGCTTGTTCGTCAGGGTCAGATGAACCATCACATGTACTGTTAGCAATTGGACTTCCTAATGAGATAGCTAGAGGGTCACTAAGGCTTACATTATGTAAAGATACTACTAAAGAAGAAATTGATGCGGTGATTGAGATAGTAAAGGAAAGTGTAGCAAATCTACGTTCTACATCATTTGTATATGAAGAATTTATTAAAAGGCAGGAAAAGCTGCATGAGAAAAATAATTTAGCTTAATGAATGGCAGAACAAGGTTGTCATTCGAAAAATAGAAAACTATAATATTCGGCAGTTAATAATTCTATGCTTTTCAGACTGCAAAGAAAAGAATTATTAATCGCCGAATATATAGGACTGCAAAATATACTCCATCACCAAAAGATTTTCAGAAAATATTAAGGTGATGGAGTATATTAGAATTCTTTACTACCGATTATATAGCATCTTTATTCCCGCATAAGCCCCTATAAAGACAATAAACATTTCAAGTCTGCCGAATACCATTCCCACCATTATAATAAGGAGAGAACCGATTGATGCATTTGCGTTTGTCAGCCCATTGGAGATTCCAACAGTGCCGAACGCAGAAGTAAACTCAAACATAGCGTCAGATAAAGAACAATCAGCTGTCAACGTAAGCAATAGTGTACCAATGATAACAATAGCCATATAACAAGCGACAAATCCAACAGTGTCTTTTATCAAGGGATTATCAATATGCATTTTACCTTGTACCCGATAATAAGCAGGCGCGCTTATTCGTCGTGCTGGGGATAGCCGATTTCTTACGTTTTCTTTTGTAATCTGGATGAGTAGATAAGCGCGGAGCAATTTGATACCGCCAGCCGTCGAGCCAACACTCCCTCCGATAATCATAAGAACCATAAGCAATCCTAATGCGAAAGGATACCAGAGTGCATAATTCATCGTAGAATATCCAGTTGTTGTAAATGTAGTAACAATACCAAACAGGGAGTTCATAAGGCTTTTGCCAAATCCCATACCCATCTTGCTCATGAGCGAAAACGTCGCAAGCGGCACGAACACAACCAGTAGCCCTATCATAAATCGTACTTCGCTTACTTGTAAAATCTTACGAAATCTTCCCTTTACTAACAACAGAAGTATAGCAAAGTTTGTAGAACCGATAAGCATAAGCACAACTGTGACAATCTCAATGGGCAGACTGCCATACTGCCCTATACTGTTCGCTTGTGTGGTAAAACCAGCTGTAGACAGTGCCGCCATGGTATGACATACTGCGTCAAACAGTACCATTCCGAATATCCGATAGGTTAACGTACCAACTGCAAGAAAAAAGCTATAAAGCAGGAATATTATTTGTGATGTTTTTTTCAAAGTTGGCGTAAGCCTGTCTGGGTGACCTTCTGCGTTATAAAGATTCATGTTCTGCTTACCCTGTACTAGCATCGCAATCATTATCATGAAGCCAAGACCACCGCAATACTGCATGAATGCTCTGTGAAACAAGAAGATACGAGGCATGACCGTCACATCCACCACAGTCAAGCCGGTAGTTGTCCACCCGCTGACTGATTCAAACAGAGCAAGGATAAAGCTTAATTGACTTCCAATTACAAACGGGATTGCACCAGCGAGAAAGGAAAAACACCATGCAAGCATAACGGGCAAGTCGCCTCTTTGCAGTGGTGATTGCCATTCTGTAATTGGTTTTTCTTTTCGAGGGGTCAAGAAGCATACAAAAAGTCCTAAAGTAATAGAAACCATCGAAGGTATAAGGAAAGCGGGTATGTACTGCACCTCTTCCGGATAAAAGAGTACTACGATAAGAGGTATCATAATCAGTAACCCAATGAGAAAAATGAGCTTTCCATAAACACTAATTTCAGAGAGAAGTTTTCGCAAATCATTCACCGTCCTGTCAGTTCTCGAACCGCATCTGTTTCGTTTTCATCTGTTGATATAAGCACTAAAACATCCCCAGCGAGTATACGAGTGTCGCCACGCGGAACCATGCTCTTGTCACCGCGCAATACACAACCAATAATAACATCTTTAGGCAAGCTCAATTCCCAGAGCTTTTTATCTACAGCAGGTGCGGTCTGCGAGATAGGAACCTGTGCGATTCTAATACGTCCCTCACCCACTGGTACAAGTGTTGCCATTTCCTCTAAAAATGCCTGGTGTTCTATGATACCAGCAATAGCAGTAATGGCACATACTACAGAATCTATACCCATGCGATAGAAAAATTCTGTTTTTTTAGGGTCAGAAATGAGAGCGACGGTTTTCTTGACATTGAATTTCTTTTTACACAATTCACATATCACAAGGTTATCATCGTCACGACCGGTGAGGGCGATAGCAATATCGGTGTTATAGGCGTTCGCATCTTCTAAGATGAACGGCTTTGAGCCATCACCGTTAAAAACAATGAGTTTTTCTATTTCAGCTAGTATCTTGCAGTTGTCTATATCGTTGTTAATGGCAGACACGCAATATCCTTTATTTATTAATGAAGTAGCAAGCGATTTTGTCTTGTTGAAGCCTCCAATCAATAACACTCGTTTTTTCATATCGCTTTTTTCTCCAATTCAAATATGCCCAACAATTTGTCAATTTCTTTAGCAGACAGCACGGCAGGGCAAATAGTGTCAATGTCAAATTCTCGGTATACGCACTCTCGCTCAGGGTCATAAAGCCGAGCAATAACCTGCCCGATGTTAAACAATTCCTTAGCAAGCTGTGCTACCATAATATTGGTATTATCATTGTTTGTAACGGAAATAACAGACGTGGCTTTTTCGATTTCTGCGTTATTAAGCACAAGCACCTCTGTAGCGTCGCCAGTCATGACTATACCGCCAAACGATGGAGAAAGCTTACAAAAAGCGTCTGGATTTTTGTCAATGATTGTAACACTTTTACCTTCGTCTGACAGCGTGTTGGCAAGATTTGCACCCAAACGTCCGCAACCTACAATAATAACATAGTCTCTATTTTTTTTACTTGAGAATAATTTCATATTTGTCGTCTCCTTCTTGAAATATTCGGAATATATATATATCTAACGTATATCAATATAAAGTTAATTATAAATATATTCTTGCCATGTTTCGCCAAACTATATACACGGTGATAAATAATGATAAAACAAATGATGTGAGAGTTGTGTGAAAAATAGTTATTTCGTGTGAGAAAGTTGTGAGAATAATAAAAACTGCTTTGGAGAGTTCCAAAGCAGGCAAATTTGTATGAGAAATATTTTGTTATTCATCTACAAGTCTGTATCCTACGCCGATTTCAGTCATAATATAGCGTGGTTTAGCCGGGTTTGTTTCGATTTTTCTTCGCAGGCTGGCCATTAGTGCTCTTAATGTCTGTGTGTCCGTTCCGTAACCAACACCCCATATTTCGCGGATAATATAACTCGTTGTCAGCACCTTACCTATATTTTTAAAAAAGAGAGACAATAGGTTGTATTCCATTGGAGTCAAATGTACTTCAACATCATCAAGCTGAATAAGACGTTTATCAAAGTTCATTTGCAAACCGCCAACAGTGAAAACGGTTTGTATCCCATGATTTCGTTGCTTATAGAGATGGCGTAAGGAAACCCGAATACGTGCCATTAGCTCAGTTGTAGAGAAAGGCTTTGTCAAGTAATCGTCTGCACCGCTGTCGAGTGCAGTGGCTTTTTCTTTATCTTGATCCCTTGCTGAAACAATAATGATAGGTATTTCAGACCATTCACGTACCTTTTTGATGACCTCCATGCCATCAAAGTCGGGGAGTCCAAGGTCTAGCAGCATGATGTCGATTTGCTCCGAAACTAATTTGCTCAAGGCAGTTTGCGCATTGTTCGCTGTGGTATAGATAAAACCCTCATTTTTTAATGCGTAGCAAATAAAACTCCGTATTTGTGTGTCATCTTCAACCACAAGGATAGTCTCGTTATATTTATTCGTCATTTTTATCCTCCATAGGAAGCGTAAAAGTAAATTCTGCACCTGGTCCGTCTGTCCGGTTATGAACTTTAATACTCCCTCCATGTGCTTTTACAATGGTTTCACAAATGGCAAGTCCCAAGCCTATGCCTTGCTTTGTATCTGTATATTTCACATGAGAGGTATAGAACACTTGAAAAATATTAGGAAGGTCTTTCTTGCTAATACCTTGTCCTCTGTCTCTAATCATAAATTTTGCCATATTCTTATTTTCACAAAGTTCTACCATAATGCCGATTTCTTGTTTAGGTTTGGTATGTTTGACGGCGTTATCCAAAAGGTTTATTATAACCTGTTCAATCAGTCTTGCGTCCATTGGTACAATGAGAAGTTCGTCAGGCACATTTACTGAGATATCATGTTCAGGCGAACGAGCCGCCATCCGGCTGACTGCCACTCCGATAACTTCCTCAACGGCTTCTCGTTGTTTATTAATTGTCAATATACCGTCTTGTAGGCGGGTGAGATTAAGTATGTTTTCAACCATTGAATGGAGCCAGTCAGTATCTTTTTGAATGTTGCGTACTAGTTCATAGCGCGGGTCATCCGGTTTGGTCATATCTATAAGCATTTCGGTTATTCCTATCATACCGGATAGAGGAGTGCGTATATCATGGGAAATAAATTTCGAAGCAGATTAGCACGGTAACGTTCTTTAACGATTTCTTCACGTGATTTGATACGCTGTTCAGCCGAGCGAAACCTATCCATTGCAAGAGCAGTGCTTTCAATCATGGAACGTAGCAGCCTCATTTGTGCTTCATTATCATTCATGAATTTTGCTCTGTCATTAGGAATACGTATAATACCGAGTATACTTTCCCGGTCATAAATAGGCCAGTCAGTAAATTCCATGCCTATATCAAAGCCAGTACGTAAGCCTTCAATACGATGTTTCATATTATCAATATCTAAAACTTCGCGTCTAACTTGTTTATTTTCTGCTGTATGTTGAATAAAGGTGTTTTCAGGCATATTATTTTCATTAAAACATAGACAGGCGGCATCGCAAGAAAAACACCTACTGATAGCAGACACGGCAATACCAGCAATTTCATGAATGTCTTTTGCATCAGTTAAATGGTTGGTAAGATTGTAAATAGCTTTGGTTTCTGCTTCTTTTTCACGAGCCTTTACTGCGTTTTGCTGAGCATGTGAGGTTAGAGTGCTTGTTACAAGCGCTGTGATTGTCATGGTAATGAATGTTGTAATGTAACTTTTATCACTAACAGAAAAAGTAAAATACGGCTCGGCAAAAAAGTAATTATATGCGAACGTGGCAAGCGATGAAGCAAAAAAACCATAAACAAAACTGCGAGTAAGCCAAGCAATAATAAGTACCGCCAAAAGATAAATAACAACAATATTTGTATCAGGAAAATCAACATGATTAAAGATAAATCCTAATGCTGAAGCCAGTATAAAAATAAGTGTCATAATTAAAATATTCTTACACTTATTCCATAAATTTCGATTTTTGTTCAAATAGACCATTTTCATGATTTTGAATGTCCTGTTCAAGTTATATATTCAACTGTATTTTCCGCTTACAATTACTATTTGGTTAAATGAGAAAAAAAGTAATATGTAATGTTAACAACTCAGCTTTTATATTTTATAAAAAAGGCAGAGAACAAAATACAGCTCGCTACCCTAAAGCAAAGACTCGACATATTACATGCCGATCATAATTAATGCTTATTAAACTATTTATGTTTTAGCATAATAAATATATATTGTCAATAATAAAGAGAAGATGTTCTGAAGAAATCTATGATTTATTTAATTCCATTGGAGATTTATCATTGGTAAAGCGAGTTTTAAAATCGTCATTTGGAACGTCTTTTTTTGGATAATTCTAAATTGATTTTCTGATTAAGTATGATATAATGATATTAAGAAAGACTCATTAATGGAATAATGATAAAAAATAATTTAATGAATTAAGTCTTGATGTAGCAAGTAAAGAGACCCTTTCTAATAAAGTGTTCCATGCAATTATTTTAAAATATACTGTAAAGAATATGCCGACATGTCCTATTAGGAAATAGCGGAATGATGCAATCAGTGCTTTTGATTTGATGACCATGGTGATGTTTAGGCTTGGGAATCCTGATGAGGACAACAATGATGATATTTTTAGGATATTGAATGCCTTATTTTATCCAAGGAAAAAAAGATCATATGAGGTATTGAAGGAATATGTGGACTTTAGTTAAGCATTGACCAGGGAGGTGAAGCGGATGTCTGGTTTGGGAGAAAGTGTATTTTTTGAAGGCATAGAAAAGGGACATAAAGAAATGATCTATAAGATGTTCATAAAAGGTATTTCAATAAATGAGATTGCTGAAATAACAGATTTGAAGGATAGTATGGTTGAAGAAATCATAAAGTCTCATGAAATGATTGTTTATTAAAAAGCAGATAAAGTTTTAATGGAAATTATCTACATTATTTACGGTTAGTGAACCATATTAGTTGCTAGAAATTGAAGTTCTTGTTAATATGAAAACTGTAGCTCTATTTAAGATAGAAACAATAAAAATAGAATGTATTTTTGTAGATAAGATACTTGAGGTAGTATTTTATTATCAGAGAAACTCAATATTTGATGTATGAAAACGTTTATATTATTTAGCATGGTTGCTTATGCAAAGTAGAATACAAAATTATTGTAATGAATTTATTAATGAATGATATAGGAAAATTCTATATTAACTTAACAGACTTTCTATGGATTGGATTTCATAGAAAGTCTGCTTTTATAGATAATATTTAATGTTTATAAAGATAATACTAATATAATTACTCCTGAATAAATTGTAATTTATATTTTTTTGTTTATATAATATATTTTAAATATTATCTGAAGATGAAAATAATATTATTTTTATACATTTAAATATTATTTTATTTAGATAAGTATTTTATTAAGTCTCTTAACCAAAAAAAGAATCCAGGTACAGTTTCGTCTCCACCATTAATTTTCTTCATATCATCTTTGCTTAGTTCATAAAAATTGTTCATATCTACTTTTCTCCTTTGTAAAATAATTAATAACAAATCTATTTATATATGTTAAATATTATAGATTCTATAAAACTATGATAAATTGATTGGAAGATGTGATATTAATTATTATTAAATCGTAAAATTCACTTGTTTATAAATAAAAAATATGTTAGTATCATAATGATGGTTATTTTCATCTATAAACACACATCAGGAGAAAGTAATGAGTTACACATGGATATTCCTTCATATTATAATAAGTTTTATTGATTTTTATGGTTTTACTTTGATTATTCATAGCTTTTTATGCGTACATAAAAAGCTTAAAAATCATATTGTCTTTTTCTATATTGCTTTTTTTATTTATATTATTCTGTTTACATTTTTTGATTTCAAAAATACATTTTTACCATCAATATTAGGTTTGATTTATACTATGGTTATGTTTCGTGATAGTATTTATACTAAAATTAGAACATATCTAATTTCCGTAGCATTTACAGGTATAATTGGTTGGGTATTAGATGTAACAATTAATGTAATAGCTCCCATTAAAGACTTACAAAGCCAGAATATTATTAATACTTCTAGAGATTACTTGAATGTAGTACTTTCGTGTCTTGTAATATTATTCATTAAGAATTTTAAGGATCAAATATTAAGTAAACATAACCCATATAAAAGAAGTATCCTTCTCATTATAGGAATTGTAATATTATTCCTAACTGGATTGACAGTATATTACTCAAAAACTGATTATAGCATTGAATCATTTGAACTCGTACTTACATTAATTTATATTGGTATACTTGCAATTGTAATTGCAGTATTAATACTATATTCAAATTTTTACAAACGACTTCAAATTGAATATGATTTATCAACTAAGCTGACAATAGAGAGACTTACTGAGAATTATTTCAATGAACTTTCTGAAAAAACAGCAGAACTTATATCATTAAGGCATGACATAGGGAATCATCTAATTGCAATAGAAGAATGTATCAAAAATGGCACTAAAGAAGAAGCACTTCAATACTTAAATACAATAATGAAACCTTATAAGTCTGCTAGCAGCTTAGTAATAACTAACGATAGAGTAGTTACTGCTATATTAACAGACAAGAAAGCAGTTTGTGATCACTTTAATATACCGCTATCTATACAGACAAGCGTACAGTCTGTCCCAATCCTAGAAACCGAAATAACGACAATCATTGGAAATATCTTAGATAATGCAATTGAAGCTGTTCAGAAAATAGAAGATACTGAAAAACGATACATAGACTTTTTAATTAACTCATCAGAATCACAGCTTGAAATTCAATGTGAGAACCCTTATGAGAATGAGCCTCGAGTATTTAATAATAATTTTATAACCAGCAAAAAGGATGCTAAGCACCATGGTATAGGTCTTAAGAATGTTAAGGATATCGTTAACAAGTATAATGGGTATTATAAACCTGAACATAAAAATAATATCTTTTATATAAGCATTATAATTAACTTTGACAATAATGTTGAATAATTTATATAATGAATTACCTAAATCAGATGATTGATAACATTGATGATTTATTCAATAGGTGATTATTGAATATCATTTATATATTATCAATATATTAATATAAATTGTTTCAATTATTACTACAGTTTTACCATGAAGAGGATGTTTCAAAGATATTACTATTAAATTGAACATCCTCATATTTATTGTAAGCTTGACTGATTGGTATATACTCGTAAACAATGATTCATGTCATGTATATTGAGAAATGTAATATATTCTTTTGCATATCCTATTGTAGTACTGCTTTGGACATTCATACTATTAGCAAATGAAAGTAGTGCTATATTACAGTCCTCCAATTTACTTTTGAATACTCTTTTTAATATCGAAGATACGAGTTTTAATGCTGAAAATCTATATTCTATATTTTTATTTATTCCTAGTTTAATACCATGCTTAGCAATCGCTCCAAGCACTATTATATCTTTTTCACCTATTTCATTACATATATGATCTGTTTCTTCCAGTTTGCGTAATGCTGGTGATTTTATGAAATCTAACATTATTATCCTCCTGAATATCAGTATAAAAATTATATTCTGATATTAACTATTAAACTTTCCAGATTACTACATATAGTTTATTATAAAATAAAATATTTATCTATCAATTGATTGTGTACTGTAAAAAAGTAGTGAAAGTAATAAATGCAAAAAGTTTAATGAAAATAATAAAGAAAAAGGATAAATGGTATTTTATTGAAAAAGAAGAAGCATATCTGATGATGTTCTTTTATTTAATAAAATATTCTACGACGAATAAATTAATGATAAATTATGAACAATTATATTGATATTAATCATGAAGAAATGTTTAGACAAAAATATAATGAAAATATAATCCATATGAAAATCAAGATCCATTTAGTAAATATGAAATGACTCAAATTAGAAATGCAAAAGAGGCGTTAAAATTAGGAATGATGAATACAGATTTTCATTTCTTTAGAGAACCTGTATGTAAGGATTTTATTACTGATAGGCAGTATAACTCCTTTATTAAGCGGTTCCGTGAATTATCTATTCCAATAAAAATAATACAAAGTAAAACAGCCAAAAGGCTGTTTTACTTTGAAGGTAAATTTGAAGGTTAATATTCAACTACCACAAAAAATCAATGATTCTTACAACACCCTTTACATCCAGTACATGTATTGCTTTCATCATAAACTAATTTTTCTTCACTAAACATTGCTGAATCTGGGTTATAAGCGTATACTGCTGCATTTTGTCCAATATAATCATAATTTTCAACTGCTTGAAGTAAACACACTGATTGACAGGATATACCTTCACCGATTCCTGTAAAACCAAGACCTTCCTCTGTAGTGGCTTTAACATTAACTTGATTAGGCATAATACTTAACACATCTGCAATATTTTTAACCATTAAATCGATATATGGCGCTAGCTTAGGACTCTGTGCTACAATAACTGCATCAATATTATTGATAATATAACATTCTTTTTCTATCAAACCTTTTACAATTTTCAGTAACAACAGACTGCTAGCTCCCCTATATTTTTCTTCTGAATCAGGAAAATGCTTTCCAATATCACCCAATGCGGCTGCTCCAAGTAATGCATCCATTATAGCATGTACAAGAACATCAGCATCAGAGTG
The DNA here is from genome assembly GCA_023690525.1 of Holotrichia oblita. Classification (NCBI taxonomy): domain Eukaryota; kingdom Metazoa; phylum Arthropoda; class Insecta; order Coleoptera; family Scarabaeidae; genus Holotrichia; species Holotrichia oblita. The sequence continues at coordinate 7,069 of JALQSN010000091.1, read as the reverse complement.
TCCTAATAATCCCTTATTAAATGGTATCTCAACTCCACCAAGTATCAGCTTTCTCTCATCTACTAACTTATGAACATCATATCCAATTCCAATTCGCATATCATTCATTCCTCCTGGTATAGTTAAATTATATGTCAAATAAATATAAACATTGTTATAGTATTGTACAAATACTATTTTTGAAAACAAGTTTTTTTGCAATGAAAATATTAATAAACATTTTATTATAATTTTATTCGCACGTCAACCAATATTATAATCTTCAATAAGGTGTTTGTCACTAGTTGTAGCTAAATTGCTTTTTAATGGATTAATAAGTAATGCTATTTCCATACTATAACAGCTATTCATAGCCAAAACAACCGCACAACAAACTATTTCCTACCATAAACAGCAATTTTAGCAACAGATATTAGCAATAAAATCCCCATGATAATTACAAGCTTTCATAAAATAAATAAATAATGATTGATTTACTTAAAAGAATGTATTATAACCTGACTTTTGCAGTATGTATGTTCTTTTTGACCGTCAAATGTGCTATTCTAAAGCCTTTTGACGGTCCTGCCATCGGAAGTTTTATGTTGTGTATTTTTATTATTTTTTGGTTTGTAAAATTTTTTTTATTTCTGCTTTTGTCATATACTTTTTACTTAAATCGATTTTAAAAAGTTTTTCCATTCTTTCTATTATTTCATCTCTATAATCAAATAGATAATAATTCTGTTCCATATAACTACATGAATAATTAATCAGGCTTTCACGTATCTGCCTGACAGGAAATTCCTTTCCCGTCATATGTTCAAGCACCCTCATTACTAACAGGCTGACAAAACATATAAGAAAATGCGCATTGATATGTTCTTTGATCCGTAAATATACTGGCCTTGCGTTGAATTCGCTTTTTATTATTTTAAACGATTCTTCGATTTCCCATAAGCCATGATAAGTATCCCTCATCATTTTATCAGGCATATGGATTTCACTTGTGACAATTGAATAGTATCCATCATATTTTTCTTCTTCATTGATTTTTTCAAGATCAAGTGAAAGATCCAGTCCATCAGCTATCTCACCAGTACCTTTTATGAACTTTATGTTTTTTACATATGCACCTGCACCATAACTGGTAAATGCGTATAATTCGATGGATTTTTAATCATGTCCATTGCCTTTCTAAGTACATGCTCACGTTCTTTTTTCTGTTTATCTGCATATTTCTTGGAATAATAAGACATTTGTTTCTGATATGTCACCATCCTTGAGCTTCTTTTTCCTTTTGAATTTTTCAGGTGGACCGTCTTGGCATATACTCTTGACTTATGCATGAAAAATACTTTTTCACCATTATCTCCCTTTTCTTCGTCTCTAACATAGCCTGATTTGTCAAGAACCCATGCCTTGAATTCCTTGTCAGCACCAAGAATGCTCTGCCCATAAACATACCCATCATTCCCTCTTGTACTTTCATCATTTTTACCAGAAAGAAATACTGTATTATCACTCGTATTCAATCCCCTGTCTGCGACTGCTATAATTCTTTCTATATTATAGTCATTTTTAACCCTGTTGATAATTGGCAAAGAGGGATGTTTTTTCACTTTCACCTCCAGAAAATGTATTGAATGCAAGCGGAATCCCGTTAGAATCCATAAGCGTACCCCATCTGTACTATAGGGTCGGCCTGTGTTCCTTTGATGGTCCCTTATGCCTGAATCCTTTTTCAATTAATCCGCCATTATCATCATAAGTGTTTTCATCGCCATATGGAATTTCAAAGTAATAATTCGTGACATCATAATAAGCAAGCTGGTCGTTAATAGCAATAATCTTCCTGACATGTTCATATAGATGCTTCTGCAACTGATCTGAATAGTCAGAAAAATAATCAAGGGAGCGGTATACATCATCAATTGAAAACTTGAAGTTTTCAAAAAACAAATCTTTAGTATCATAAGCCTTTTTCTTTGAAGAAGGAAAGAGGAAGCGGTTAAAGACTAAAAGACTGAATATGCTGTTAAGGTTATACCCCGCGTCCAGATGTTTCTGCTTAATTATAAAAAAAGTGTTTATGCCTAATATATTATATATATGCTTAGGAACTGCATATCCTACATTTTTTCGATTGTTTGTACTGCCAGAAAGACGCTGTTTTATATCAATTGACAGTGATCCTGCTGGAATATTAGAATGTTCTTTTGCAATAGCATCAAAATGAGCTATCGGGTCATCATAGATCTTTTTCAGCTCATCATAATAAATTTCAGCTTTTCAATAGTTTTTTGTTTTACTTTTCCATCAACGCGGTATCCCTGCACGAATGAGAGATACAGCTTACCTTTATAGCCGATGCTCTTTTTTAAATACATAATAATATACCTCCAATGCCATTATATCACATTCAACGACATTCCACAACAAAAATATTCATAAATCTTGACAAAAAAATAGCTTGTAACCATTGGATTTATAAGCAGTTACAAACTATATAGAACATGCGTACTGCAAAAGAACGGTTGTAGCTAAATTGCTTTTTAATGGATTAATAAGTAATGCTATTTCCATACTATAACAGCTATTCATAGCCAAAACAACCGCACAACAAACTATTTCCTACCATAAACAGCAATTTTAGCAACAGATATTAGCAATAAAATCCCCATGATAATTACAAGCTTTCATAAAATAAATAAATAATGATTGATTTACTTAAAAGAATGTATTATAATCTAAAAATAAATAAGAAAACAACAACACACATGAATACATTACAAGCTATCCTGCATATAATATAAATTACAATCTGCTTTATTGCAGTAGATTGTATAGCAACCATTATAAATAAGTAAAAAATAAACAAAGAATAAATGCAAAGAACGGAAAGAGTAGCTTCAAAAGCAACATCAGAGAGAGAATGTCACCGGCTGAAAGCATTCTTAGTTAATATTGAAGTGAAGTGCATCCGGGAGCTTGAACAGTGAAATATTAGTAGCTGTTCACGGTAGCAGACGTTATCTGTTTTAAGATATTCTTGCAATATAAGAATAATTAAGAGTGGAACCACGATAACTTCGTCTCTTTTTGAGATGGAGTTTTTTTGATTTTTTAGGAAATGCTCTAAAGTGAGCATAAGATATTTGTTTTAGGAGGAGTACACTTATGGGTATTATTAAACTTATTAAAGATGAAATGAATATCGTAAGAGAACGAGATGCGGCAATTAAAACTCCAGCAGAAATATTATTATATCCAAGCTTTAAAGCAATAATAAGGCATCGGATTGCACACAAGCTGTATAATAAAAAGCACTATTTTTTAGCAAGATGGTTTTCACAAAAGACAGTTAGGAAAACTGGAATTGAGATTCATCCAGGAGCTAAGATTGGTCAAGGGCTTTTTATAGATCACGGACATGGAGTAGTAATAGGAGAGACAGCGGTAGTAGGCGATAACGTAACCTTATATCAAGGAGTTACTCTTGGAGGAACTGGAAAAGAAAGGGGAAAAAGACATCCGACAATAGGAGATAATGTTATGATAAGTGCTGGTGCTAAGGTCTTAGGCTCATTTCGAGTAGGTGATAATTCTAAGATTGGAGCTGGTTCGGTTGTACTTTCAGAGGTTCCAGATAATTCAACCGTTGTAGGGGTTCCGGGCCGGGTTGTAAAAAGAGATAATGTAAAAGTACCAAGAGAAGATATGGATCATGTTCATCTGCCAGATCCGGTTCTTAATGATATTAATATACTTAAGAAGGAAAATGAGAATCTACGTAAAATGATAAATGATCTATACAAAAAGATTGAGCAACTATCAGAGGATAAGAAAGCTTGACGAAATTATTCTACGTATGAAAGAACTGCTTAGGCATTTCTTTCATACGATTTCATACCACATATAACGATAGAATGAGAGGTAAAAAATGAAGATTTATAATACTATGACAAAAACAAAAGAAGAATTCAAACCACTAGAAGAAGGAAAAGTACGTATGTATGTCTGCGGACCAACTGTATATAATTTAATCCATATTGGTAATGCTAGAATGGCAGTTGTGTTCGATACTGTCAGAAGATATTTAGAATATAAAGGGTACTTAGTCAATTATGTGTTAAATTATACCGATGTTGATGATAAAATAATTAAAAGTGCTATTGAAGAGAGTGTTGATTCAAAAGTTATATCAGAGCGTTATATTAATGAATATATTAAAGATACTAAAGGACTAAATGTTCTTCTTGCATCATTACATCCTAGGGCAACAGAAGAAATTAGCGGAATGATTGACATGATTTCAGAATTAATAAAGAAAGATCATGCATATGCAAAGAACGGTACAGTTTATTTTAGAACAAGGAGCTTCAAAAGCTATGGTAAGCTTTCAAAGAAGAATATTGATGAGCTTGAAGCAGGTGCTAGAATCGCTGTAAATGATGAAAAAGATGACCCACTTGATTTTGTTCTCTGGAAGCCAAAAAAAGAAGGAGAACCATCTTGGACCTCTCCTTGGGGTGATGGAAGACCAGGCTGGCATATTGAATGCTCTGTTATGAGTAAAAAATATCTTGGTGAACAGATAGATATCCATGCAGGCGGAGAAGACCTGATTTTCCCACATCATGAAAATGAGATTGCACAAACAGAGAGCTTAACAGATAAGGAATTTGCAAAGTATTGGATGCATAATGCATTTGTAAATATTGATAATAAAAAAATGTCAAAATCCACTGGCAATTTCTTTACAATACGTGAAATTAGTGAAAAGTACCCTCTTTCTGTGATACGCTTCTTTTTATTATGCGTGCATTATCGAAGTCCGATTAATTTCAGTGAAGAAATTGTTATTTCAGCTAAAAACGGTCTTGAACGTATACAGACTGCAATGAAGAATCTAAGTTTTATATTAAAAAGTAAAAATGAAAGCAAAACTGAATATACTAATTTGAAAAATGAAGAGGTTGAAATTTTAGAAAAGCTTAAAAAATTAAAAATAGAATTTGAACAGGCTATGGATGATGATTTCAACACTGCCGATGCTATAACAGCAATATTTGAAGCAGTTAAAATAGCAAATGTTTTTGTGAATGTTGAGTCAAGCCATGAGTTAATTGAAATTGTATTTAATGAAATAAAACAACTATGCATAATACTTGGAATTGAACCTATGGAAAAGGAAGGAACACTTGACGAGGAAATTGAACAGATGATTGAAAAAAGACAGAAAGCAAGGAAAGAAAAAGATTTTCAAAAGGCAGATGAGATAAGAAATGAGTTGTTAAGCATGGGTATTGTCTTAGAAGATACAAGAGAAGGAGTAAAATGGAAAAAGGCATAAATGATATGATAAAATCTACTTTTAGCTTACCAGATGTAGATATTAGGACATACTCACCCCTTACGCTTGCTTATATCGGAGATGCAATATATGAAGTAATAATACGTTCAATATTAGTCGGTAAAGGAAATTCTTCCGTTAATAAGCTTAGCACTGCAGCTGCTAAATTGGTAAGGGCGTCTGCGCAAAAGGACATGCTTCATGCGGTAGAAGAGCTTTTTAATGATGAAGAATTAGATATTTATAAACGAGGAAGAAATGCAAAATCATTTTCATCTGCAAAAAATGCTAGTATAACAGATTATAGAACAGCAACAGGTTTAGAAAGCTTAATAGGATATTTATATCTTAAGGGTGAAAATGAAAGGATTTTAGAGTTAATAAAAGCTGGATGTGATAAGATGAATGTATTACAATAATGTTTACTAAGAAAGAGGCAAAATATGAGATATGAAGAATTTAAATTAGAGGGTAGGAATACAGTTTTAGAAGCTTTTAGATCAGGCAAGACAATTGACAAGCTGTTCATCCAAGATGCTTGTCAAGATGGACCAATAAAATCAATATTGCGTGAGGCAAAGAAAACAGATACAATTATTTCCTTTGTAAAAAAAGAACGTCTTGATCAGATGTCGGAAAGTGGTAAGCATCAGGGAGTCATTGCATTTGTCATTGCTTATGAATATGCTGAAGTAGAAGATATACTTAATATAGCAAAAGAAAAAGGTGAGCCACTCTTTATCCTTTTATTAGATGGCATAGAAGATCCTCATAATCTTGGCGCTATAATTCGTACTGCAAACCAGGCAGGAATTCATGGGATAATAATACCAAAAAGAAGAGCCTGTGGACTTACAGGTACAGTTGCAAAAACATCAGCTGGAGCAATAAATTATACGCCTGTTGCTAAGGTTACTAATCTAGCGGCAACGATTGAAGAGCTAAAAAAAGAGGGTATATGGTTTGTCTGTGCCGATACTGAAGGGGATGTTATGTATAAACAAAACCTAACTGGACCTATTGGGGCACATTATCGGGGGTGAGGGAGTTGGAGTAGGCAGACTGATAAAAGAAAAGTGTGACTTTACTGCTAGTATACCAATGTTTGGAAATATAGACTCATTAAATGCTTCAGTGGCTATGGGGATATTATCATATGAGATAGTTAGACAGAGGAAGAAGTATTAATATTATGTGAAATTAATTTATAAATGAATAACCTGTAGTTTTATACGAACAGGAGGAGATGCATGCAATATCAAGAATATACAGATGAAGAATTAGTTAAGCTGGCTTATCAAGGTAATGAGGATGTACTTGATTATCTTATGAATAAGTATAAGAATCTAGTTAGGAAAAAAGCGAAAGCTTTTTATCTTATCGGTGGCGATAAAGAGGATATTATACAAGAGGGTATGATAGGTTTATATAAAGCTGTTAGAGACTTTAAAGAAGGTGCATCGGCATCATTTTATACTTTTGCAGAAATATGCATATCAAGACAGATTTATACTGCAATACAATCGCATAATACATTAAAAAACCAGCCATTGAACAATTACATATCCTTTGAAGCCTCAAAAGACAATGATAGTTATATTGATCAAGCTGATAGACTTTCAATTCTAGATATACTGCCAGCCGTATTTGATCATCAAATCCTGAAGAAGCCTTAATTCAAAAAGAGCGTGCAAAGATTATAGAGGAAACGCTGTTTAGTGCTCTTAGTAGTCT